>JAOVYV010000027.1:743490-755640 GCA_025674545.1 Hassar affinis
TGAGAGCGACCCATTCTCTCACTAATGTGTGTAGAAGCAGTCTGCAGGCCCAGGGGCTGGAGTTTATACACCTGTGGACATGGAGGTGACTGGAACACCTGAGTACAGTGATGCAGATGGGTGAGGGAATACTTTTGGCAGTATAGTGTATCTCTATGTATGTACCAAAGTCATGCTACACAAAATATAAGCATCACTGTGTGTGGAATTGCTTCTTTGCCTTTATTGAGGTTTATGAATCCTTCAGGTGAAGAAAAGATGGATGGATGTGCTAAGAATCAGATGCTTCTCTCTAAAGGATGTACAGAATAAAAATGCATAAAGATGCAAGCAATAAAACCTCACAGAGTTTAACGCTGCATGTGGCTTCTCTTTATTCTCGCTGTTCAAAACTGCCTCCATGGTGTTTGTGTTACTGCAAAAGCAGCTGTGCACTACAATCCATCAGGGCTGCTGACAGAGAGAATTAATCAACACCATCTGACCAATCAGAGCCCAGGATTCCACAGTGGTTAGAGCCGCACAGGACTATATTACACCATAGCTGGGCTGGAAGAAAAAACCCAATGCAAGCTGAAACACAGGGGCTTTGAGTCTGACATCAGAAACACAGAGTTGTCCTGAAAGATCTGCAGATCTCTGGAGGAGATCACCGGATCTAACGGCGGTGCGCACGGGCGGGTTCCGGTTCCAAAAGCAGGCTGTTGTTTTGATTTGAAATGCGGCGGGTGTTTCTTTAAGAGAGCTAGACGGAGGGGTGGAGTCACAGAGAGAGAGAGAGAGAGAGAGATTCTCAGAAGCTTGGATGAATCAGCTCTTCTGCGCACACACACACACACACACACGCAATTCCACAACTCCCTAGTGGGTGTCTCAGGATTGTCCGTGAAAACATATGCTGTGCTGAAAAACAAGAATGATCCATTCCTACCCATGATGCATGACTGAAACGAACCCCCAGATGAAACCCTGCTCCGTCTCACCTGCTCAGGTGCGTCACGACCTGTTCATTTACCTGCGCATCAGATAAACCCAGGCCACGCCCCTCCCCACCCCACGCTATGACTTCATTACATTTACATTTATCTCATTTATACAGCTGAGGGTTAAGGGCCTTCCTCAGGGGCCCAACAGGGGCAGCTTGGTGGTGCTGGGGCTTGAACCCTCAACCTTCTAGCTTAGTCAGTAACCCAACACCTTAACCACTGAGCCACCCTTGCCCCCCTTCAGGCTTCAGGCTTGGTGCTTCTTCAGAGAAGAGCTCTGAACGTGCAGGCCAGATGTTCAGATGTTCAGAGCTCCACGTTCATCTCAAAGCCATTCCAGATGTTCCTGATATCGGCTCGAATTCACGCAAACCCAAAACCAAACCATTCTGCAACTAAACACGTCTGAAACACAGACCCAGGGCTGCTGCTCTTTAGAACACTGCAAGAGGCATTCACTTCAAGTGGTGTTCATGTCCTGGCAGATCCTTCAGAGAACTTCAAAGAAAAAAAAATACCTGAACACATGATCTCTAGATGATTAGTCTTAATTATGGATTTGTTATACGGTTATGTCCTCATGTATGATGAGGATGATTAGATATTAACTTTACTCAGATCTTCAGGGTTCAGATTGAAGCAAAGGAGAAGGAGATCCTGCCATCCATCCCCCTGCTCTCTTTGAGTATTAACATTATTACTACTCTAATACTAATGAATGTAGAGGGTTAATCCTGATGAAGTGTTGGGGGCACCAGACACAAAGATCTAAAGTATAAAGTCTAATAAATTAAATATGAAAGGATTGGGGATGGGAAGCAGACGGAGACACCTGGTGGTGGAAGTGTGAACTGCACAATCATGTGTTAAGTTTATTATTTATTAATTTATTTATTAAACATTACGGTTCGTGTCTGTGAGAATTAAACTCATGTTTCTGCTGTTCAACTCTGCAGTGCACTAAAATGTAAAAATAAATATAACTGGGAGGAATAAAACCCAAACCCCAACCATAAAAGGGTAAGGTTTTCTCTGAAGGCTTTTTTGTGGCTTCAGAGCTGCAGCTGTTTCGCTGCCCGAACCGCAGGACCCGACGAGAGCCGCGGAGTTTAAAGCAGAATCTGCGGCCCACATGGAGCAGAGACGCGATTACAGCCCATGGGCCGTCCCTTAGTGAAGCCAGGAAACAGCACATAAACACACGGCACATTAAAATCAATCCAGTTGGAGTTTATTTTAAAAAAGTGGAGTAGTACAGAGCTGCAGGGAGGGGAAGGGGTTAAAATAAAAAAAAGACAAGACTGTAGAAAGGTACAGGGAAAACAAATGATGAAAGAGAAAGAGGGGGAAAACCTTAATCCAAAAAAATCTAACTAAACTCCTAAGTGGAAGGTAATAATGAAGCCACGCAGGCAGGTGGAGATTACCGTGTATAAATATGGGCTTGAAATTAAAAAGACCATTTAAAACAAGCTTTTACACAGGGTCGTCACTGTAGAGGTGCAAAACGCTTCAGTACGGTCTGTCTCTGCGCTCCTGACGCTGATCCCTGCAGAGAGAGAGAGGGAGGGACAGAGACATGCACACAGAGAGAGAGGGACGGAGTGAGAGACATGCACACAGAGAGAGAGAGAGGAGAGACAGACAGAGAGAGACACAGACGACAGAAAGAGACAGACAGACACAGAGACAGACACAGACAGAGAGAGACATGGAGAGACAGACAGACAGAGAGAGAGAGACAGACAGACAGAGAGAGAGAGACAGACAGACGACAGAAAGAGAGACACAGAGACAGACAGAGAGACACAGACAGACAGAAAGATAGACAGAGAGAGGGGGACAGAGAGAGAGAGAGAGACAGAGAGCGCACCACATGACAAGCTGCATTTTTTAAGATCAGTAAACAGAGTGAGGCTGGTGAGGGAAGACTAACACTAACTCATGCCGTTACAGGAAAATAATCAATGTTAACCCACTAACTGTAACCTCACCACTGATTTATTATTTTTATTCCTCATGTTCCAAATCTGTACACATTATACACAGTCTTCACTTTTTGGAGGAAAGAACGCCACGTCAGCAGCACACTGGTACCTCATATCCATCTTTCCTGGTCCCATTCCTCTCCTGGCACCGCGGTCCATCGGTGGTCCTCCACGGCTTCCTCCTCTGAACCCTCCTCGGTCCATTCCTCCTCTGCCCCTAAATCCTCCGGGTTCTCCTACCCAGCCTCCACGCATTCCTCCCGGCCCCCCGCGGTCCATCCCTCTGCCCCCGCGCAGCATCCCACCTCGGCCCCGGTCTCCACCTGCACGAAAGAACACACCATCTTTGCAGTGCTAAACATTTCCTAATAACCGACGCCCACAGGAAATAAGGTTAGCTTTAATAACACAGGCATCAAGCTCAGGTTTAACCTTCGCTCAGTCAGAAGTATGAAGGGATTAGAGAATGACAATGTGGAGAATGAAATGTACGATGACACACTGCCTCCTACCACAAGGCTTACAGCGTGTGGGTGGGGGTACCTGCAGGAGGTGCCATGCCTTCAGGTCTTGGAGCTTTGCACTGGTTACACTCTGTCCTCCAGGCAAAGTTCTGGTTCCCACAACCACTGCACACACAACAGGAAGTGAACAACACACTGCACACACACTGTACATACACGAAAAAGATGGAGAGATACAGACAGAGACAAGGAGAGAGAGAGATGGAGAGATACAGACAGAGAGAGAGAGACAGACACAGAGATGGAGAGATACAGACAGACACAGAGAGAGAAAGAGCGAGAGAGAGATGGAGAGATACAGACACAGAGAGAGATGGAGAGATACAGACAGACACAGAGAGAGAGAGATGGAGAGATACAGACAGACAGAGAGAGAGATGGAGAGATACAGACACAGAGAGATGGAGAGATACAGACAGACACAGAGAGAGAGAGATGGAGAGATACAGACAGAGAGAGATGGAGAGATAGACAGAGAGAGAGAGAGAGATGGAGAGATACAGACAGACACAGAGAGAGAGATGGAGAGATACAGACAGACACAGAGAGAGAGATGGAGAGATACAGACAGACAGAGAGAGAGAGAGATACAGACAGACACAGAGAGAGAGAGAGAGAGAGAGATGGAGAGATACAGACAGACACAGAGAGAGAGAGAGAGAGAGAGATACAGACAGACACACAGAGAGAGAGAGATGGAGAGATACAGACAGACAGACAGAGAGAGAGAGATGGAGAGATACAGACACACAGAGAGAGAGAGATGGAGAGATACAGACACACACACAGAGAGAGAGAGATGGAGAGATACAGACAGACACACAGAGAGAGAGAGATGGAGAGATACAGACAGACACACAGAGAGAGAGATGGAGAGATACAGACAGACACAGAGAGAGAGAGATGGAGAGATACAGACAGACACAGAGAGAGAGAGATACAGACAGACACAGAGAGAGAGAGAGAGAGAGAGAGACTGAGACTCACGGGTTGGGGCACTCCCAGTCTCCAGCTCTCTTCGGCACGTTGTTAGCTCCCGGTGGTCCTCCCCAGGCCATAGCACCCCGAGGACCTCCACGAGGAGGGAACCCACCCCTGTCTCCGCCTCGTCCCATCATTCCTGCACAGAACAACAAAATTCACGTCAGCAAAAAATACTGGTGGGACACAATTATCCATCTCCTGCAGGCCTGCTGCATCTCACAGGGTCCATCATATCCCATCAGCGGTTTTACAGAAGGTTTAGTGTTGAGAGGAGCTCTACCTCCACGATCCATCATGTTTGGTCCTCCCCTCATGGGCATTCCTCCCCTCATGAACCCTGGTACAGCTTTTCTCCGTGCCATCGACACGTTCAGCTTTCGCCCCTGGAACTCCTTACCTGAAGACAGAAATGCAGACAAGTTGCAGGAATCAAACACCATCCACGAACACGAGGCTTCCCTCCACACACACACACGTCACATGCCGTGCCTTTTAACTCCGCCAGCACATCTTAAACCCTTTTACAATTGAAAAATATTTGTAAACACTCAGCCGTGCATGCTTGCTGCCTTTTCTGAACTATGTCCCAGAGGAAACGCAGATCTCCCCTGTATAACATTCACATCTAAATTATTTATTTAATACCTTTTTGAACTTTAACATGAAAGGGTTAATAAAGCTAGCAAAGATCAGGGTCATGGATCAAGCATACGTTCATGTGGACAGTATACAGTGATCCCTCGATTATCATGGGGATACGTTCCAGAACCATCAGCGATGGATGAAATCCGCGATGTAGAAACGGCCAACTTTAAAGTATGTATTTAAGTATTTATAATATAATTACTCTTCAGCAGCAGGGACTTTCGCTAAAGGCGTTTTAGATTTCTTTTCCCTAGTCAAAACATCGTGATCGGGAGTCGCTGGTGATGTTTAAGTTGTGTCAACAGGTTTTTGTAGGGTATCATGCCCGTATCACCCATATCAAACGAAAAGGAACCAACGCACTACTGTACTGAGCCAATCACGCACTGGGATACATAGCAGCACTCTGTGATTGGTCCGTTCTTCAGCAAACAACCAATAGTGTGGTGTTCACACGCTCTCTCATGTAGGCGAGTGGCGTCTCTTGCAGATGATGCTGGTTCTTCTCTGGGAGAGTAGTCTGCACTACTGAATGGATTTAATTTGTAATTCTGTATTTTATTATTCACAGCATTCCTTTATTGTTAGAGTTAATATTTGTAATATATTTTTATATATTTTTACACATTTTTGGGATATTTTCATGTAAAAATTCATAGAACTATATTTTTTGCCAATCGAAGATCCGCGAGTTATTTTTCCCATTAATATTTCTGAAAAATCCGCGATATATCGAAGTGCAATAGGTGAACCGCGATACAATCGAGGGATCACTGTATAATATGTAAGAGAGGGAACTGTAAGAGACTCACCGTTAAAATATTCCACGGCGGCTCTGGCACACGAAGGCTCGTCGTAGGACAGCGTGGCGTCTCCCTTCGGTTTGCCCGAGTCTTTATCCGTGTAGATGTTAATGGCTGGCTGGTTCAGGCGCCGGTTTATCTGTGACAAAACACAACAATAAGACCTGAACTGTTACACATATTCGGTTTGCTAATATAAAACCCCGGTGTTATCCAGCCTGCGTGTATTCGGCGCCCTCACCCGTATGGTGCCGCAATGTTTGAAGAAATCGGCCATTTCGGAAAGCGTGGCCTTCTCCGTCAACCCCGTGATGTAGATGGTGCTGTTCTCAGACTCGTCCTGCTCTCCTGGGTGACCTGACAAACGAACAATCCAAATTATTTCTAAACAGCATGAGTCAACCTTTGAGAAGGTGAAGGACGCGACACTCACCCTCCATTCCGTCCCTCATGGGTCCTGATGTTCAGAGAATGAAGGAGAGACAGACAGAGAGAGAGAGAGAGAGACAGACAGAAGAGAAAGAAGCGTTATGTACAACAGGAATGAGAAAAGCACGTCACTGGCAGCAGTATTTGGTAAATTAAGTTGGTCATGAGGTGATGTGGGTTGGATTTTAAACTTTCTCTGGATAAGACAACTTTTAATAATAATTAAAATAAAACAACAAAAACATCCTGAAAGGACGCTGGTTGAAATAAACCTTTTGATAAAAAGGAACCCCACTTTAAAAATACTTGACACCAAAAAAGTGGCACAGCAACGGAAAACATTGCTCAGGCAATAAATGAATAAACTCAGAAGAGGACTAACCAGTGTAATACTCTGTAGTAACTTACCACCAGGCTTACTGAAGCCACCTCTGTCTCCAGCCATGCTACGAATGAAGATAGGTGAAATTCCATTTAGTCTTGAACCAAGGGGACTTCAACAGCGCATGGACATAACTCTCCCTCAATTATTTAAAGTATATATAAATTAAAGAAAAACCCCACGTAACGTAAACGTCGTACGGGTTTGCTGGTAATGCAAGCAAAATTATTTGAAAAGCATAACTGCACAGCATATGAACCTTAACACACAGACACAATCTAATGCAGAAAACAAAGACATTCCAGTGGTGGATAAAAATAAATCATTTTAAGGTAACACAGGTAGGTATAAAAGCATAAAGTTTCCCTCGGAGTCATTTATCATTTTAAATCAATAAATCAAAATAGGGATGCACCGATTTATGACATTCAGTAACAGGGTGAAAACGTGGATGTGTTATGGCTCTCAATATGGAGAGCCAAAAGGGGCAAATTGTACGAGATCAGGATTAATTGTATACAAGTATAGGTTTATGCGGTGTCTAAAATAAAAAAACGAACATCGGTATTGATATCAGCCCAGAATTTCACAATGGGTGCATCACTAAATCTAACAGAAGCACAAATATTACAAACAGTATTTTTAAAAAATAAAAATAAAGTACAAAACACTAAACAATGGTTTAAAAATTCTTGATTTCAGCGAGTTCCCCTTCACCCCGTGAGCTGCTGGCTTTGATACGGAAAGAAGCACCTAAAGTAATGACGTTCTGTTACCTGTAGCATACAGATATGACACAAAGCGTTAAAATAAGACTGGTAAAATAATAAGAGTGAAAAATCACAACCCATGTGGAAACACTGTAAAGCTGCAACCTCGTGTCAGAAAACTCCGACATTGGAGCTTCAAAGTGTTTCCCAACACGAAATACTGAAAAATCACACTGTGAATGATAAACAACAATCAGGTGAAAGACGTGTGCAGGTGTGCACGCTTACCTTCGGTTACACACATTACAGATACACTCGGACTAGAAACAAAGAGAAGATTACTAACTTGTACACAGATCGGACGTCTGGCTCCTCTTCGCTGCGGTTCAAACTCGGAAAGCGAGACTTTCTTGGTCTCGTACTTTTCAAACCATTACCACAGAGCTACTTATATTAAAAAAAAACTGACGACTTAATCTGTCCGATTTTCACCTGGATTCCATTTTATAGAATGGCAGGAATTTGCCAAAAAGAGTGTAATTATTCCTTAAACACCACTGATTACATTTAAATCAATTAAAAATAAATAACACCTAAAATATCATATAAAAATGTTTAGATTCTTCTGTTTGGAAAGGAAATCTATAAACTACTAATATAAAGGAAATTTAAACAAACAATCTACAATACTGCTGCAAAATAGTGACTGCAAAGCATCACTGTTAAAGTTTACTAACTAATAATAAAAGAATTTATTATTATTTGGAAGGAAAAAAAATAAACAGACTCTGGGTTAATTTGTTCCCCATTTATATTAACAAAAAAAATGTATAAATTCTTTTTTTTCCCCCCGATTTTCTCCCCAATTTAGTCGTCTCCAATTCCCACCCGTCAGTGCTTTTTCCCCCCTTGTCACGATGAACTGGCCAGTCCAGGAGGGCGGAGCCTTCGCGTGCCACCGCCTCTTTTCGAACAGCGGCTCATGCAACCTTTGGGAGCGGTGTAACGCTCTTGGAGGAGAGCGCCCTCGCCCACCTCTTGTATGCATGATCTCACAGATGCCCGTGATTGGACAGTGTTGCGCCGATTGACATGGAGGGACAGCGTATGCTGCCCCTCCCACCCTGACAGCATGACCAATCTTGCTCTCTGAGGCTACGGGCAGCTATAGTATAGCATCACCCGGATTCCAACTCTCGATCTCCGGATGATAGGGTGACCGCATTGTCGCTGCGCCACTCAGGAGCCCCTTTCCCCCATTTATATTAACAAAAAATATTTATGTACATTTTCTATTAGAACATTAATGAAAGACAAAAAAAACCCTAAATAAATAAATAATTTAAACAAAAACCACCACACCCAGACAGAATTAGTCTTCTTCCATTACCATTCCACTGTTATTTCTTTTTACTTATTTTTTTATATATAGTCCACAATCTTTAGAGTCCAACAAAGGTTGCTTTTTTTTTTTTTTAAAGGACAATACATCTTTTCTCTCTACTTCCTGTTTGCGCAGCATCATTAATTAACTTCATCGCCATGGCAACAGTTAAAAAAAATAAAATAAAATAATCCTGTGCAATTTACCATCACACCATACCATGTTGACCAAATTTGGTGCAAATCGGACAAACCCACTAAAAGGAGTATAAAAGTGTGGAACCAATCAAAATGCATTAAAATAAATGGGCGGAGTTAAGGGATATGACTGACATCAAATCAAGCCCTGTCGAATTTGGTGTAGGTGAAACTGGTGACACCTGGGTCCCAAAGAAAAGATAATATAAACTTCAGTTTCCCGTTTAACCAGCAGCGTGATTGCATTCAATTCAAGGAGACACGGATTCAAACAGACCCTCAAACAGAAAAGGGATAAAAATATTCAGCATGTGTGCGATTCAATCAGCTCAAGGAGTGGTGCAAAGAGCCAGATTAAAATAATAATCCACTGGTGCTGATATTTCAGGATGCGATCTGACAGCAGCTGTATAGAGCTCACTTGCTGCCTCACTCAGAAGAGAACTTGCTCTTAAAATGAACATTATTCTGGCTGAGACGTGTGCACGTGAGAGAGACGCCACAATTATTAACGTATGGTGGGGAATGTTTGTAGTGCAACTCCCGTGACGATCTGTTCAACCTGGACAGTTAGCTGTGTGTGTGTGTGTGTGTGGTGTAGTCATCCATCCAAAACCATAGGATTAAACCTAGATACTGTGCAACCCCAAAAAAAAAAAAAACCCTAATACATAAACCGTAAGAGCAGTGTATAGAGATCTAAACCAATCAGTAAACCATTACACGTCTGAGGTCTAAAGAACAGCCCTGCAGCTCTTCTGTTGAACAAAGGGAATCCGTCAGCGCTCGTGCATTAGCAGAATATCTGAGGAACCTGTGACGCCATGCTGCCTGTCCGTTAGCCACATGCACGCATAAGCACTTCTACTAGCCCGCTTGCTAGTATTACGGGTAATAATTATTTTTTTAACTGTACTGCAATATATACTTAAAGCAACCGGAATGGGATAAAAAATAACCGCTTTGCTCATGTGTAGGTGTCGGGTCGGTACGAGGTCCAATCAAAAAGCTCAGGTTTGCAGACGGTGCTTGACGCGCTTACGGAAGACTGCATGCAGGATTAAAGGCGTGTGTAAAGGGTGAGGCGTGGCACTTGGCTGAAATTGTTAGCGTGTCAGAACTTACCCCATGCCCCGACCCATCGGGCCGCGACCCCGAGGTCCGCCGCGCATCCCTGGCCTGTCGTAGCCGTCACGACCGCCACCGTCTCCTGGGTAACCTCCGCGCTGCGGCGCGTGAGAGCCTCCGTAACCTCCACCCTGATTGTAACCACCTGCACGAGGTAGCACGAGAAAAAATAAAATAAATGTATTTAACTGAAGCTGCCAGCTGTTTCGAAAGTCTGCCTGAAGACCGAGCAGCTCGCTCACCGTAGGGTCCAGACTGGTCGTAGCCGCTCTGAGGAGCACCGGGCTGGCTGTACGGAGGCTGGCTGTAGGAGCTGTTGGATGGAGGAGGAGGGTAGGCAGCAGATGGAGGCTGCTGGGGTGGGCCCTGAGCATAGCTGGACTGCTGCTGCCCCCCGTAGGCCTGCTGCTGGGCCTGGTATCCCCCCTGGGTGTAGGAGGGCTGAGAGCTAGCGCTGTAACTACAAGAAAGAGGAAAAATCAGGGGTTAACAGAAACTCCTGGAAGCAATGCAACGTCATCCGGTCTGCGTGTTAATACAGAAGGCCGCGTCTGTACCTCTGCGGAGCCGATGTGGCCTGCTGGCTGTATCCCGAGTAAGCCGACTGAGCGCTGTATCCCGGCTGAGTGCCGTACGACGCCTGAGTGGCTGCAGGAGCAGTGGTGGTGCTAGCATAGCTGCTAGTACCATAAGCCGGTGCAGGCTGAGTGTAGCTCTGAGCTCCAGTCTGAGGAGCGCCGTAAGCAGCTGAGGAAAAAGGAAGGAAGTATTACAAAAGGAAGTATTATATCTATCTATCTATATCTATATCTCCATCCCCCAGGGTGGATATTTATTCATTTCGAGCAGACCTGGTGTGGTGGATTGTGCGTACGACGCTGCGTATTGCTGCTGCGTGTATCCTCCAGCAGAGGGGGCCGTTTGGCCGTACGCAGAGTCGGTGGCGGCGGGCTGGGCGTACGAGCTGTAGTCCTGCTGAGCATAGCCCTGCTGATAAAACAAAGAAACACCGGTATACTCTCTCTACAGTCCACACACGTCTAATAATCCTGTTCAAGATCATCCGCACACATTCAGGTTCAAGCCTGATCATACCTGTGCTGTTTGTCCGTATCCCTGAGCAGGCTGGGCTGCGTATGAGCCGTACCTGTGGAAACACGAAAGCTACTCAGTTTACCGGTTAACGTTAACCACCGTACGACCAGAGCAACACCGGATTCTGGATTCTGATTGGTCAGAAGCCGGGGGATTCATTTTGGTTCCAATTGTGTGTCTAAAGCCTGATATAGCAACAGCTCATTCACAGGGGACGCTCTACATAAAAGGAGTCTCCAGTGTCAGAGATAAAGCTGTAAGCTTAAAGTGAAGGAAGAGGAGTTTACTCTTTTGACAAGCTGTTTGTTTTTTTGGCTCGAACTTAAAGACAGTAAGAGAGAGGCTGGTGAGGCAGAGAACGACCGTTTATAGCAGCTATAATGCAAGTCAGAACAGGAACTGAGTCATTACAGAGAATATAAACGGATCTACAAAAGCTTGTGGAGTATATATATACAACTATAAGAGGAATAAAACTCCATCGTAGGAGTGAACGTAGACACACTTACGCTTGCTGGGCACCAGCCTGATTGTAGCCAGTGTAATCTGTGAACAAAGACACAAAAAAGAGGATGAAGAACTTCAGAAATGTGTGGAGTTTACTTATCTGATAGAAAATACTGCACACACAGACACGTACACCATAGAGCCGGTGTTATTTAAGAGAGGCAGAACAATGTGCAAGTGTAAACTCTGGCTCACACGGTGTTCACTTTCCAGCCTTTTACATGGCTAAGTTCATCAAACAGTTACCGATTCCCATAAGAATGACTAAGTGTACAGTCTTAGATACCCTTAGTTATAGTGTGTGTGTGTATGTGTGTGTGTGTGTTTACTTGTAGTCGATGGGTGTATGTGGCTGCTGTAACGTGTTGTGCTGTGATTGATTGCTCAT
>JAOVYV010000027.1:1220247-1232259 GCA_025674545.1 Hassar affinis
GCCCCACCCGGGGATCGAACCCGGGACCTTCTTGCTGTGAGGCAACAGTGCTACCCACCGAGCCACCGTGTCGCCCTACTGGAAATGTTTAGTTGAAATTATTGCTACACAAGGGAGTCAGGCCAGATAGTAATTGCCAAGTTTCACATACCTTTGCCACTCACATATATGTTATTGGATCATATTCCTCAATACATAAATGACCAGTTATAATATTTTTTGTCATATTTGTTTGATTTAGTTCTCTTTATCTACTTTTAGGACTTGTGAAAATATGCTGAAGTTTCCTGAAAATGTCATTCAGTCTCTGTAGGGTTGCATTACTTACCATTAACTACGATTTGATTTGCTGACTTTAAGATAGTCCAACCTGGCATTAACAAAGCTGTTTAATGTAAAATGTAGCTAGCTGATGGACAACTAGCAAAAGTTATACTAGAGTTCATGCATTCTAGGGAGGCACAGAGACATTCTATGCGAGTCTTTGCCTACTTAAGCATATGCAGTCCAGTGCCATATCCATTTTCAGATGCCGACAGCTATAGCACTAACTACATTGTGTAGCACAAGAACGTTCGAGCTGATAAGAAATTCTTGATATTTTTTTCTACATTGAAGAACTTTACTGGATGTTTTAAATGATGTTATACTGAGCACATTCAATTCACACTATTCAGTAACTGGATAAGACTTTTGAGATTTGTAACAAGGTATAAATGAAAATGTAAAAAAGTATTTTTCTTGAAAATATAAGTAGGGTACAAGTATACAGTTTCAAGAATACTCAGGTAACACATAATAAATATAGTAATGAAGTACCATTGTTTCATTACTACCCTAGGTTAGTAAATATGAATGGTCTTGTATGACATACTCAGGTTTTGTGGCTTTTAGAAGTTATTACAGATGACCACTTGGGGGCATCAGATCTTTGTGTAAATCAATATCATTTTGAGAGTAGCAAAAAAAGAACCTGCATATACAGTCAGTACTGCAAATCTAAAATATTCAGCTATAGTTAGTACATGCTATACTAAAGGTACATATTCTGTCCTTTTTTGCACCAAAGTACAAAAACTAATATCTAATCATATTTAGGTGTGGTTCTTTTCTTTTAAATTGGTTAGACATACAGAAGAAAGCAATAGTCTACTTTCCCTTTAAAATGTTGAGAAAAAATCATCTGCCCCAATCAGCTGAAAAATTTCCTTTATATTTGACTGACTGTCTAAATGGACCTATGGTTGAGATGGGATGCAGCTGAACAGTTGAGAGTTAAGGGTCTTGCACAAATATCCAACCATGGTAGCTTGGCAGTGCTGTCATTTGAAGTCAATTGTTCTGTTAAAACTTTTAGATGGCATTATTATTGCAACCAGAAGATGCACTGGTTACATTTTGGAATTGAGCCAAACAGGGTCAAGGTCACAGCAAGGTTAAATTCCTGAAATAGTTGTGCAGTATGCACAAAGGCACAACAGATACATGTTTGTAGTATATTTTAAGAATTTCTATCATACAAATTATCAATATGATGAACTAGAATTGTTGGTGGTAGTGTTTGACTTGTTTCATGGTTAACCTTTCATGTGCTATTGCTTGTCAAAATGATTACTTTGAGTACTTTGACTGTCATCATTATAACATTTGTGACAAATTGTGACCTTTTGTGACACATGTGACAAATGCTGTCAGAACTAGAACTCCAAGGTTGTTTAGTTCACCTTTTGAGCTAGTTAAGCTTTGAACATCTTGTAGCCATTGTTTGACATAACAGTTATTCTCATATGATGATATTGCTAATGTTAATAAATTATAAATTCTGTAAAATCATTTGGTGAGGATAAACTATGAGAATAAATTGTAGATCAAATTTGCATTTGCTTCTCTGCATCTTGATCACGGATGTTTATGTTGGAATGTATTCATGATTGGATGATGGTGAAAATGTCACTTTGTGCTGCATTATGATTAACTAGTTATGGTCATACCTACTAATTATGATGCACCTGAAATTAACAAATGAACTCTTAACATGTGGTGTAGTGTTGAGGTGATATACTTGTAAAATGGAGATTCCTATTATTAGCACACAATTAAATAGATACCATAAACTATAAGCACATGCTAAGCCTAACTACTAGATCCTTTGGCACAGGATATAAATCCATGTTTCTGCAGTTTCCAGATGTGGAACCAACAGGTATTAGCAACAGCTAGCTAGTGTTATAATTAGTGTAAGATTTATTGTTGTGATGGAATTATGAACCAGTACAAGAAGGCAAATGTATTTTTTTATTTCTTTCATTTTTTTACTTTTAAAGAACATAAAACAGTATTGTGGGTTTTACCACATACACTATGTATTCACATAATACACCAAACAGCTACAAGGAGAGACCAAACAAAAGAAAACCTTTTTTTAAAAAAAAAAAAGAAAACAAAAACATACTGCATATTCAACATGTAACAATAGAACCAATAACAATCTTTAACTAATAGGAATGTAGCTGCCAGTTATTTGTTTTTTTGTCATTATTTAATAAGTAAAACTGGGCATGATCATGATTGTGATGCTGAGTGCTGAGAAAAAGCATTTGAGCTTGAGAGTGTTTGTGTGAGACAGTAAGCAAGGAATGCCTGGGTATAATCAAGAGAATAGAAAAAAAAGGTTAACAGTCTGTTCTTCTCCATAGAATACATGTTTAATTATTTTTAGCTGTATAATATCATTGAGTCTAAATATCTGCTTCAAGTACCATTTTCTGTTGTTTGGGATTAAGGTTAAAAAAGAGTGAGAACTGCCAAAACATCCGAGTGCATGATCATCTTGGGCGTCTTTCAACATAACTAAGTGAGAAAAATTTGAATAAGCAGTCAGCACCATAGATGTTTCCTATACACTTAAACCAAGACAATGGCTCATATAAAGATTTTGAAAAGGACACAGCTTTTGCTATGCTCTGCATTTCTACAGTGACCTCTACAGGTAGCACCATGATTAAAAATTTAACTTCTGTCAAATATGAAATCAAGTGGCTTCAAGAAAACACAAACCTGAAACACAATGATCTAAAAAGAGTTTCGCACCTTAAGAAGAAATTACATTTATGAAACTTGCTAAGGTGTAAAATCACATGTCCTACTGAAAATATGGTACAGTGTAAGACACATACACAGCCTTTCACTTGAATAAGGGCTTTTAAATAGGAAATTAATCTGATATTCCTTTTATGCTCGGACCACATATCTGTGACCAGGGGTAGACAGGATTATATCATGTCACATGATGATATCCTGTGAAAACCTCCAATTGTGTGTTGCTGTAGGTTTTATTTTCAAGTCTGTCTGGGTCATGTGTTTAAAGAGGAAGCTGCTATAGGTGCTTGTTCAGAGGTATCGGTCTAAGTACAGTACTTATTAAAAAGAACAGCAGTATACTAAGTACAGAGGATACACAGCAGGGTCCAAAAGTGTCAGAGAAAGAGTACTGACCAGGACCAGCTTTCTTCTTCTAGTATTGAGGGCTTAACATGCTGACAACTAAAAATGAAAAGAATCATTCATGATTTATTCCTCACCAGTTAAATAATCTTACCTAAATATTTAATTATTTACATTTCTCTCCCAATAAAATTCCATTAAAAAAAATTAGGATTCAAGTTGTCAATATTCCATTATCATCATTTTCCTCCTTAAAATCAAGATTAAAAGTGCTTTTATAAAATCTTTTCTTCTATTTACAATTTGTTTAAAGTGAAACAAAACAATTACAGCAAGCACATTAACAATAATCATCATAGTCATTATAATGTAATAAATAATAATAAAAAAACAAAGTAGATAAGTATGTGGATGTAGGCCAAAGACCTACGGTCTCTAGAGCCTGTGTATTAGTAGCATGTTGTGACTGGGTACATCTCAACATGAGGTAAAGAGCTAAAGGACAGCTTCAAAAGCACCAGACTATCTGTGATCTGTAAGCACCAAGAAGCCTACTGCCTTTTGTAAACCACCTGCAGCCCTTCAGCTCTCCCCACATTTACACTATTAACAAACATGTTGAGCAGAAGCACCTAAATTCCAGGTGTTATGGGGAGATCATCTGTAAGGGCAAAAGCAGACAAAGAGGCATGGAAAGACTAGTGAGTAGCACCAATCCCATTGAATGGTCTCACTTTAACCGAAGCTTTAGCCTGTCAGCTAACTACCTCACATTTGGAGTAGAGTTCTACAACTCCAGCAGTTTACAGGTTAAAATAGCTAATTTGTGCTGCAGAGCACAAGTCCCAGTCTAGGTCATCTTTAGGGCTTTGTTAGGGAGGACCATACTACAGTAGCACCTCGGAGAGAGCATTGACTTACTGCTGTCTCATGGATAGGAACTAGATACTGCACCATGAAGAAATGAGTCAGCACCGTCTGGTTGATGATGAGGATGCCTCAGGCAATGACATCTAAGGTCAGCTGGTTGTTTAACTGGACCTTTTCTGCTTTTAAAGAGCACCTTGGTCCATTGCCATCTGCCATGATGATGAGAGCAAATGACAGCTAAGACAGAAATAAGCACCATTGGATCAGGAAAAAAGCTCAGTATTTATGAGTGGCACTAAATAGAAAGGCCAGCATTGGTGCCACGATTTCTGTCACTTGTTTTGGTCATACACGCTGTGACTGTAGAATGGACCTAGCCCACTTACAAACATTGTCCTTCTCCAAAGTGTCTTGCGTAGGTTGTAGACACTTGGCTCGCAGTGATGTAAAGGTGCTGTTTTATGAAGAGGTTGATGGGCAAAAACGCAAAAAAAAATGCTAAATTCATTCAACTTGCTCACACATTCATATTGAACAAGCAAGAGTGACAAGATTGTTCCTCTTCAGGAGAGGGGGGAATCTTAAAACAATCATAATAATGACACTGAGGAAAAACAATACAATTAAAATAAAAAATAGTCATCTTCATCATATAATAACAATACCTGTAATAACATCAACAGTAACATTAGCAATCATAATATTGATAATAGAAATAATATTAGAATCATTAAATTCACTTAGGGAGGGTAAACTATGGAATCCCTTCCATTTTGGAGAGAACAAGAGCACCATAGGCAGCATGTTCATTTGGGGAACTCCCAAACTGCCACCAAAACATGAGGTAAAAAAAAAAATAATTAGAAAATGGGTCTCTTAATCCACCATCTCTCTGGTTGGTCTGGGAGAGGGGATACTGAGTAGGGAGAGGAACAGGGCCATAAAGAGTGTAAGATTTTTTTTCCATCTTACAATTCCACTCCCTGCCTCATTCTTCCATTCCATTCTTACAGACATCACACGAAGCAACTGTAGGGCCCTGTGACCCGGGTGAAGGCGTAGGGTGAGACTGTGACCATGGAGGTGGTGTGCTGTGTGGGGGCCAGCCGTGTCACCCCATCCCGCTTGTTCTTGATTGGCTCGGAGGTGGAACTCATTACTCCATCAGCCCACTTGCGTTTCTTTGCATAAGCTTTGATGTCTTCCTGTGTAAGGCCCAGAAGAGCTGCCTCCTGTTGCCTCTGCCTCGCTTTCTCAGCCAGCAGCTTCATTTTGGCTTCCCACAATGCCAAACCATGACAGGGCTGGTTCAGATTCTTATGCTGGTAGAACACCAGGGAGATGCGGGACGGGTGAGTGCGGTCTGGCTTTTTCAATGGTGTAGTGGCATGTAGCTCCCGCCTGGCACATTCGATGAGAATGGTGCCATGTCCAGGAGCCACTGCTACTCCTCCAATGTTGGGGTCTAGGAAATTGTGCTCACTGTCTGACCACACCTCCTCCTCGTCAGCCTCTCGTTCACTTTCCACCTCACTATCCCAGCATGCCTGTCCATTGACCTTCTGCAGTGCATCTGGAAACAGACGACCTTCTGGAGCAGGGGATGGATTGCTTCCTGCTGCAGAGGCACCTCCAGATTTCCATGCCTTTTCCTGGAGGGCCAGGGGAGTGGAGCCTTGGATCTCTGCTGCCTCAGCCAGCATGTTGTCTGGGAAAGCCCCAACAGGAGTACCTTGTCTAAGTCCTCTATGACCATAATTCAAGTATCCTGGTTGACCCCATGCCTTGGGCTGTGGACTGGGGGCAGGGCTGCCCCAGTGTTGTGGGGTAGTTGGTAGTTGAGGGGAAGGTGCGGGCGATTGGCCTGCCTTAAGGGCTGGAGAGGGATCAGGGGAGGCTACTGATGTACCAGTGTAGGAGCGCCATTGCTGCTGCTGTTGGGCATATTTTGAATGTTGAAGTTGGCTGTGGTGCTGCTGGTGGAGCCGATGATTTTCTGGAGTGAAGGGTGAATGAGTTTGTCCTGGTCTGAGATTTACATCCCAGTCCTTGGATGATAAGCTGCCATTTGGTGTGCGCACTGGCCAGGTTTCAGGTTGTGGGGTGACACTTCGGACTATCCCATCAGTTCTGGTGTCATATAGAGGTACTTCCATGGGCTCCTGCTTGATGATTGGTGTGACACGGTGCATCTGATCTGGAGTTGCAGATTGAGCACGTTTAGGTGGAGCATGAGACTCAGAAAGGTCAGACTGTTGTCGGTAGCTGTGGTTGGCCATGTTGACTCCTTGTTGGCAGTCGTGATCAGCATGGTTTGGTACCTGCCTGGCCTGAAGACTCTGGATATTGGGTTTCTGTTCTCCAGCTGTCTTTTGACAGGCCCCATTATGACCTACATAGCCCAAGACTTCAGGGGGCAAAAGTCCTTTCGGAGCATAGTTGTAGTAATTGTAGGGAATCCCTTGGAGGTTTGGATGGAAGCCATTGATGGGGCTCTGTGTAGAAGACTGGCTGTTGGAAGGCAGACTACCTATTGCATAGGGACCATGATAGGAAGAGTAGGCACCTTTCATACTGTAGGGATCAGGACACATTTTGGCAGTCCCAAGGTGTGGGTAGCCATCGAAGGCTCCATTGAGAGCCTGAAAGTGGTCAGCCAGTTCTGTTTTGATGGTGGGCTTCACCTCTTGTGGAATTGCTGAAAAGAGGCAAATCATTAGCATAAACAATTAATTTCATAATAAGACACTAGATACTATTTTTATCAAAACAGATATAGGAATCTAAACTTCACATTTTGGCACACAATTATAGTGAGTACATAGACTTTTGCACATAATGTACAAGGTTTGTTTACCATATTACTATGCATCATAGGATGTGTGGAACATTCAGCCAATTAATATTTTTCATATGCGACAGTCTCACCTTTATTGCCTTGCTGAGCAACCTCTTTCTTAATAGTCTTTTCGGGTGTTTCCGACAGCTGCTGTTTCTTGTTCTTTTTCTCAGATGCAGCTTTCTTGGCCTCTAGCCGCCGTTGCCGGCAGGACTTGGCAGGTTCTGGAAGCTTCCGGACCTCCCGGCGAAACTTGTTGAGCACCTGTATTGCACCAGTCTGCATCTTCCGGCGCTGGTTCTCTTCACTGCCAAACTCATCAGTCAAAGACATCTTATAAAGCGGAAGCACATGAAGCTGTTCATCCTCTGGGATTACACCTACTGCCCGATTGTCCTCTTTTGTAAGAGTGCAAACCTGAAAACAAGAAAAGTTTATTAACAGCTATTCCAGTCAACAACAGTTACACCGTTAGTTAATATTGTAATAAAATATACAACCCCAATTCCAGTGAAGTTGGGATGTTGTGTAAAACATAAATAATAACAGAATATGATGATTTGCAAATCCTTTTCAACCCATATTCAATTGAATACACTACAAACACAATATATTTAATGTTCAGATGGATAAACTTTATATTTTCTTTGCAAATATTCACTAATTTTGAATTTGATGCCTGCAACAAATTCCAAAACAGTTGGGACAGGGGCAAAAAAAGACTTGGAAACTTGAGGAATGCTCAAAAAACACCTGTATGGAACATTCAACAGGTGAACAGGTTAATTGGAAACAGGTGAGTGTCATGATTGGGTATAAAGGGAGCATCCCTGAAACGCTCAGTCATTGCAAGGATGGGGCAAGGTTCGCCACTTTGTGAACAACTGCGTGAGCAACAGTTTAAGAACAATGTTTCCTAATGTGCAATTGCAAGGAATGTAGGGATTATCTACAGTCCATAATATTATCAAAAGAATCAGAGAATCTGGAGAAATCTCTGCAAGTAAGTGGAAAGGCCAAAAATCAACATTGAATGCCCGTGACCATCGATCCCTCAGGTGGCACTGCATTAAAAACCGATATCATTCTGTAACAGATATTACCACATGGGCTCAGGAACACTTCAGAAAAACATTTTAAGTGAACACAGCTTGTCGCTCCATCTACAAGTGCATGTTAAAACTCTACGATGCAAAGAAAAAGCCATATATCAACACCACCCAGAAACGCCGCCGGCTTCTCTGGGCCCGAGCTCATCTGAGACGGACTGCTGAAAAGTGGAAATGTGTCCGAACAGGAAAAGTTCAAAAGCCAGCATCTGTGATGGTATGGGGGTGTGTTAGTGCCCATGGCATGGGTAACTTGCACATTTGTGAAGGAACCATTAATGCTGAAAGTTACATACAGGGTTTGGAGCAACATACAATGCCATCCAAGCAACATCTTTTTCAGGGACATCTCTGCTTATTAGCGTGGGTGCGGGCACTAGACTGGCCTGCCTTCAGTCCAGACCTGTCTCCCATTGAAAATCTGTGGCTCATTATGAAGCGCAAAATGTGACAACAGAGGCCATAAACTCTTGAGCAACTTAAGTTGTACATCAAGCAAGAATGGGAAAGAATTCCATCTACAAAGCTTCAACAATTAGTGTCCTCATTTCCAAAACGCTTAGTGAGTGTTGTTAAAGGAAAGGTGATGTAACACAGTGGTAAACACGCCCCTGTCCCAACTGTTTTGGAACATGTTGCAGGCATCAGACTCAAAATGAGTGAATATTTGCAAAAACAAAGAAAGTTTATCCATTTGTATATTAAATATCTTGTCTTTGTAGTGTACTCAATTGAATATGGGTTGAAAAGTATTTGCAAATCATTGTACAGTATTCTGTTTTTATTTATGTTTTACATAACGTCCCAACTTCATTGGAATTGGGGTTGTATAACAGAGGACCTCCTCACTTTATTATCAGTATAAAACATGAATCTCTGTCTCAATCCCAGACCTGTTTTTAATATGTGATTGATTTGCTAACAAAAACACCAAGGTACATCAGCTATAGTGTATCATTGGGAAATTGAGACAAACACACGCACACACATATCCCCCTTACCACAGTGCAGCCGTTTTGGAGGTTATGTAGGTCTTTGTGAGCATGGGCACAGAAGTCCATGCATGCAGTGATGCCAGAAAAGGGCCGTCCTTCTTTGAGCCCCAGCCGACAGTCCAGTGCTGATTTCTCAGTTGCACACTGAAAAAAACGGCATACACAATTTTGTTAAAACAGACCAGCACACACTTTTTTACTCTCCCTGATCATTCTGTGTTTAGTGTCTTTTTTATGTCTGTCTCTGTGCTCAATTTCCCAGTAAAATAACATTGTCATGTTTGATCACTTGCTAGGAGCAGTGAGTAGGCTATAATGTGGTGGTTCAGCTTTCTGAGTATCCTCCTTTTAACAATACCACATACACCGATCAGCCGTAACATTAAAACCACCTCCTACACTCCTTCTTCAATTTATGAGCTCCACTGACTATACAGGTGCACTTTGTAGTTTTACACATAGCCTGCAGTCAATTTGATTTTGCTAGCTGCTTTTTTTCCATTCTTCAGTGGTTTTACTTGGGTGATGGATGATTGTCAGCACTGCAGTGACTCTGTGGTGGTAGTGTGTGCTGTGCTGGTACGATTGGATCAGACACTGCAGTACTGCTGAAGTTTTTAAACCACTCAGTGTCACTGCTAGACTGAGAATAAATCACCAAACAAAATACCCAGCCAACAGCATCCTGTGGCTAGCGTCCTGTGACCACTGATGATTGACTAGAGGATGACTAACACAAACTGTGAGGCAACAGATGAGTTACTGTCTCTGACTTTTCATCTACAAGATGGAACACCTAGGTAGGGTGTCTAATAGAGTGGACAGTGAGTAAATACTTCAGCAGCACTGCAGTGCAATGTCTGATCCAATCATACCAGCACAACACACACTAACAAACCACCACCACATCAGGGTCACTGTAGTACTGACAGTTATCCACCACCCAAATAATACCTGCTTTGTGGTGGTCCTGAAGAGCAGGGTAAAGGGGGCTAACAAAGTATGCAGAGAAACAGATGGGCTACAGTCTGTATCTGAAGAACTAGAAAGTGTACCTGTATTGAACACCTGTACAATCAATACGGGTCTAACGATGATTTGATTCGATTCAATTCACGATACTGAGTTGCACGTCATCACATTTTTGCATTACGATGCATCGTGGAACAATATTCAGTCTACTTATACACAAGATTTGATCCAGTTTTATGGGTTTCTTGTGCTCAGACATTGGAACAAGTCTGTGTATACGATATACATATTTTTGATTAAGTTCGAAAAATAGAGTTCCTTATCCTGGGATGATTATTGTTTCTGAGAGAAACATATGGCAGCTCTTACCTGGTTTTCGTATGCCTGAGGGGCCAGTGTCTTATATACAGGTGCCACTACAGTGGCCAAGTCCTGGAAGTTATCCCTGAGAAGTTCTTCCTGTGGAGTGAGAATGCCATTACATTTGTTTCCAGATATATTTGTGTTTAGGCAGTTGAGATACCATATTGTCTGACTAGCATGAAATATCTCAAATAAGCTAGATATTCATGTTACAACAAATGTTTCAGTATTGTTTGTTCTTTAGTAAGATATAAACCATGTAACACGTGGCATTTGCAATTAATTTGCATTGAAATACATGGTGTGCAACTACTTGCAAATCACCCAAGTCCATTTTGAGTCATATGATCATTATACTTAGTAACATACTTAGTACTATATGATGATAATACCTCATATAACCATACACAATGTAAAGAAAAACTTTATAATTGAGATAAAGCCACTAACCTCTTTGGGGTGGTCTCCCTGCAGTCTAAATTTGCGGGGGGTCTTGCTGCGGGCATATTTACACCCGTTAAAGTACATGCTCCAAGAACACCCGAAAGAGAACGAAGCACCACAGGTCTCGGGGTCTTTTCCCTGGCACGCACAAGTACGGCTGCAGAACACAAAGCTGCGTTTCAGAACACAATCACTGGACTATTCAAAAAGTGGTGGAAGGCGACAGAACAGTACAGTTTAGTGCTGTCCTTTATTACATATGGTTGATTTCATTTACAATCTGGGTTTCACAGTAGGGTGAAGTGAACTTATAAATAACAACCAATGGGCTGAAATGATCAGTTCATACTATAAAACTATCAGTCATTATTGCCAAAGTACAAGAAATTGCAATAAGTTGAAAGTATATCTATATGTACAGCATATTTAATTCTAGTAGTAGTGTAGTAGGCACAGCATTTTTCCTCACTCACTCCTCATTGAGGCCACAACGGCGGCTGGTGGGATTGCCGTATTTGGTGATCGTCTCAGTGACCTCTCGATAAAGTTTATCACCAAAAGCCCTTGGTATGCCCTCCCATGCCAGGATGACAATGACGATGACAGCATTGGCACAGTGGTGCCCAGCCCGTTCTCGCACCAGACATAACAACTTCTCTTTCTCACTGCTACGTCGAATCACCTGCAGGGGGAAAACATGGAGGGAACAAAGAGCCAAAGTTATAACTAGGCTCCTTTTTTCTTAAAATTTTGATAGACCTGACTGTTACAAAGCATTGACACTGGAGAATCTTTCCAACAATACTAATTAAACATCTAATAAACATCATTTACATGCTTTTTTTAAAGTTACTGTAGAACCAGTAATGCATATGATACAATATACAGTGGGCGGCACGGTGGCGCAGTGGATAGCGCTGTCGCCTCACAGCAAGAAGGGCCCGGGTTCGATCCCCGGGTGGGGCAACCTGGGAAA
>JAOVYV010000027.1:1403600-1414728 GCA_025674545.1 Hassar affinis
ATACAGGTATGTTCAAGCTAGCGATATTTCGTACAGGTATGTTCAAGCTAGCGATATTTTGTACATACTCTACCTGTATGATATATCGTTAGCTAGAACATACCTGTACGAAATATTGCTAGCTTGAACATATGCTTAAGAAATATTGCTAGCTAGAACATAGCTATATAAAATATCGCTAGCTTGAACATACTCTACCTGTACAAAATATTGCTAGCTTGAACATACCTGTACAAAATATTGCTAGCTTGAACATACCTGTACGAAATATCGCTAGCTTGATCATATGTGTAAGAAATATTGCTAGCTAGAACATAGCTATATAAAATATCGCTAGCTTGAACATACTTGTATGAAATATCGCTAGCTTGAACATACCTGTAAGGAGTAAAAGTAGCTGTTCGCTGCGATGACGCTAATCTGTAAGGATATTATTTTGGGAGCTAAACGTCAGAGACGCTTCAGATGAAGAAATGAAGCGGGAAGTCGGATGGAGAACGCGAGCGTCTTCCTGTAAACAGAACATCTCCAGAAGTTTAATGCAGTCCAGCTTTCTACCTCCAAACAGGTTCAATCAAAAAGACCACCTCAATTCAACAGAACGAGCCCTGCGTGTAGGCTCAGGTAAACAAAATCTCACACACACACACACACACACACACACACACACACACACACATATACAAACACATACAAACCACATGCACTGCTTTGGAGAGAAATGCTTATTAGCACAGCCGCGGGCTGACAGAGCAGATGGCTGATTAAAGCAGACGCACACACTGCCAACGTTTTAGCCCCGGAATTCATCATCAATAAGCAAGGGCCGACACACACACACACACACACACACACACACACACGCACGCACGGCTCCACACGCAAGCCAACACACTGTGAGATCAGTCCGCCGAGTCGGTAATCCAAACCTCAGCACGGCGCTCGACATCAAACGCCAGCGGTCGATCGCTAGAACTGATATTTCCATGTAGCTCTCCTGTCAATCAATTCTGAAGGTCAAGGCAAGGCGAGTTCATCGTCTTCTCCTTTACAAACCCGAGCTGGAGAACACTGATCAGACAATCATGAAAATAACCCCTTTAAAACACGTCACGTGACAAATCACGTTTATTTTAGTTCACTTTTGTGTCAGTCGTTCCACACAGCTCTTCTGCAGCACTACAGCTCTGTCCTTTGGCTCAGTTTAGCGTCGTCGATTCAGAGTCACATCACTTTCTCACTGCAATAAACTTCCCACAGCTGATTCACATTCAGCTGATTCAGATTTGACTCAAGAGTCGATTCAGAGTCAGATCACTTTTTCTAACTGCAATAAACTTCCCGCAATTGATTCAGATTCGACTCAGAGTCGATTCAGAGTCATATCACGTTTTTTCACTGCAATAAACTTCCCACAGTTAACTTAGATTCGATTCAGATTCAAATCACTTTTTCACGGCAATAAATTTCCCACAGCTGATTCAAATTAAGCTGATTCACATTCGACTCAGAGTCGATTCAGAGTCAAATCACTTTTTCTCACTGCAATAAACTTCCCACAGCTGATTCAGATTCAGCTGATTCAGATTCGACTCAGAGTCGATTCAGAGACAAATCACTTTTTCTCACTGCAATAAACTTCCCACAGTTAACTCAGATTCGACTCAGATTCGATTCAGAGTCAAATCACTTTTTCTAACTGCAATAAACTTCCCGCAGTTGATTCAGATTTAGCTGATTCACATTCGACTCAGAGTCGATTCAGAGTCAAATCACTTTTTCTAACTGCAATAAACTTCCCACAGCTGATTCAGATTCAGCTGATTCAGATTCGACTCAGAGTCGATTCAGAGTCAAATCACTTTTTCTAACTGCAATAAACTTCCCGCAATTGATTCAGATTCAGCTGATTCAGATTCGACTCAGAGTCGATTCAGAGTCAAATCACGTTTTCTCACTGTAATAAACTTCCTGCAGTTGATTCAGATTCAGCTGATTCAGATTCGACTCAGAGTCGATTCAGTGTCAAATCACGTTTTCTCACTGCAATAAACTTCCCAGTTAACTCAGATTCGATTCAGAGTCAAATAACTTTTTCACTGCAATAAACTTCCCACAGCTGATTCAAATTCAGCTGATTCACATTCGACTCGATTCAGAGTCAAATAAGGTTTTCTCACTGCAGTAAACTTCCCGCAGCTGATCCAGATTTGATTCAGAGTCAAATCTGAAGACTTCCTTCAGTTGGTTCAGATTCGATTCCGATTCAGATCTGAGTTAAAACGCTTTAAAGTAAGTCTATTGCAGCTGACTCAGAGTCGATTCAGATTCAAATCACTTTCTCACTGCAGTAGACTTTCAATTTCAGACTTGATTCTGATTCTTGATTCTGATTCTTGATTCTGAATCAACGGCTGCACACTTCCTTCATTCAGTTCAGAGTCGAATCAGAGTCAAATCACATTCTCACTGCAAAGAGGCTTCCTGTAGTCACTTCAAATTCGGAGTTGACTCCGAGTCAGTTCGCTTTTGCGCTACAGTAAATTTCCCACAGTTAACTCAGAGTTGATTCAGAGTTAACTCAGAGTTGATTCAGAATCGATTCAGAGTCGGTTCATTTTCTCACTACAGTACAGGCAGACCGAGGACACCCGGACCGAGACGCTCTGTCGTTCCAGCTCACACTTGAGTGTACAGTACCGTCTATACGATTTGGTTAAAACCATTTCTTATTGGAACTTAAGAATGAAAACAGGCCACGCCCCCAAACACGCGCGCTTCAGATCTGTCCGAATTATCGCTAACTCCTGGCTAGTTTTTAGTAGTTAATTAAATGCATGAAAAAGTGGCGATTAAGAGGATTAAGAGGGTGTGAGATGGACAGCTACAGGTCACTGAAGAGCTCAGGGTGTGTGTGTGTGTATGAGTGTGTGTGTGTGTGTGTGTGGCTTCACGTGTGTATGTGAGCTAATGGAAGGGACAGTGCTGTCACACTTTCACAGATACGTGTTGATGTGTCTGTTCACCTCTGGCTCACAGCTGCACACACACACACACACACACACACACACACACACACACACACACACACTCACACAGACTGGCGCCACATTGTGCCACATGTGCATATGAACCACTGGGGGAGGGTTAAATGAGCCAGGTCCTGAGTCTTCATCCCCACACACACACACTCACACTCACACACACTCACACACACACACACACACACACACACACATACACACCGTAGCCTTTATTTACTTTTAAAACACTTCCCCCATCCCTTATCTAAACATCACACAGGCTCCATCCACAGAGCTTCCCCTGATCCGTCCACTCGCTCGCTGATGGAGAGAAACCGTGAGGGAGAGAAAAAAAGGATGAAGGAGAACAAAGGAGAAGAAGTCGTAGTATTTCTGCTTTTTTCTTTCATATTCCCTCTTTGTAAAAAGCAAAAAGGGCCGGGTAATAAGAATGTCACGCTGAAAACCTCCAGGTTACCTTGAGAGAGAGAAAGAAAGACAGAAAGCACACAAGAGACAGCAAGAGAGAGAGAGAGAGAGAGAGAGAGAGGGGGGGGGAGGGACCGAGAAGAGTGAGAAGAGAAATGAGCGAAAGATATATTGTGTCTGCGAGAGTGAGACAGATGTCAAAACAGGAGAGAAAGACAGGCAGAGATAGACAGAGGGGGAATGAAAGAGAGAGAGAATAAGAGAGAGAGAGAGAGAGAGAGAGAGAGAGACAGAGACAGAAAGGCAGAAGTAGAGACAGATAGAAACAAAATGACAGAAAGGTAGAGTTAAAGAGGGAAAGAGAGACTGGTAGAATAACAGAGGGATGAAGCCAGAAAGAAAAAGAGAGAGACAAAGAGAGAGAGACAGACAGACAGGCAGATGGGGGGACAGATAGAAACAGAATGACAGAGTTGACAGATGGGTACAAGTAGAGAGAGAGAGAAATCCAGAATGAAGGAAAGAGAGACAGACAGACAAGAAGAAGGAGAGAATGAAAGAGAGAGAGAGAAACAGGTAGAGTTTGAAAGAAAGAGAGACAGAAAGGCAGAAGTAGAGACAGATAGAAACAAAATGACAGAAAGGTAGAGTTAAAGAGGGAAAGAGAGACTGGTAGAATAACAGAGGGATGAAGCCAGAAAGAAAAAGAGAGAGACAAAGAGAGAGTGACAGACAGACAGGCAGATGGGGGGACAGATAGAAACAGAATGACAGAGTTGACAGATGGGTACAGATAGAGAGAGAGAGAAATCCAGAATGAAGGAAAGAGAGACAGACAGACAGGAAGAAGGAGAGAATGAAAGAGAGAGAGAGAGAGAGAGAGAGAGAGAGAGGGAGATAGAGACAGGCTGAATGAAAATGAGAGACTGGTAAAGTAAGACAGAGATAAAGCCAGAATGAAAGAGTGAGACAGACAGGTAGATGCAGAGAAAGAGAGAGAGAGAGAGAGAGAGAGAGAGAGAGAGAAGAGGGAGACAGAGAGAGAGAGAGAGAGATGGAGATAGAGACAGAGAGCGAGAAGAGGGAGACAGTGAGAGAGACAGAGAGAGAGAGAGTGATAGAGAGAGAGAGAGAGAGAGAGAGAGAGAGAGGGAGAGAGTTGGAAGGCTGCCAGTGTGCTGAGTGGAGTGAAGGTCAGCGTGTGCTGAGTGAGGACTTCAGCCGGCACCATGAATACACCACTGATTATCATCATCATCATCATCATCATCATCTCCTCCTCCTCACGTCTCTCAGCTCAGCGCTGCCTCATTATCTCACACTGCCTCATTATCTCACGCTGCCTCATTATCTCACGCTGCCTCATTATCTCACGCTGCCTCATTATCTCACTCTGCCTCATTATCGCACTCTGCCTCATTATCTTACGCTGCCTCATTATCTCACTCTGCCTCATTATCTCACACTGCCTCATTATCTCACACTGTCTCACATTATCTCACGCTGCCTCATTATCTCACTCTGCCTCATTATCTCACACTGTCCCACATTATCTTACGCTGTCTCATTATCTCACTCTGCCTCATTATCTCACGCTGCCTCATTATCTTATGCTGCCTCATTATCTCACTCTGCATCATCTCACACTGCCTCATTATCTCACGCTGCCTCATTATCTCACGCTGCCTCAATATCTCACTCTGCCTCATTATCTCACGCTGCCTCATTCTCTCACTCTGTCTCATTATCTCACTCTGCCTCAATATCTCACTGCCTCATTATCTCACGCTGCCTCATTATCTCCGCCTACTGTCCGGTCTCCACACCGGCCTCAGACACGCTAATACGCTAACTCTAACACACCGCTGCTAGTGATTAGAACACGGAATGCTAACACACTTCTGTTACAGTACAGCGGATTTTATTTTATTATTTATTTTATTAACACTTTTCCTCAGGAATGCTAACACACTTCTTCAGGAATGCTAACACTTTTCCTCAGGAATGCTAACACACTTCTTCAGGAATTCTAACACACTTCTTCAGGAATTCTAACACACTTATTCAGGAATGCTAACACACTTATTCAGGAATGCTAACATTTTCCTCAGGAATGCTAACACACTTCTTCAGGAATTCTAACACACTTCTTCAGGAATGCTAACACACTTATTCAGGAATGCTAACACTTTTCCTCAGGAATGCTAACACACTTCTTCAGGAATTCTAACACACTTCTTTAGGAATGCTAACATTTTCCTCAGGAATGCTAACACACTTCTTCAGGAATGCTAACACACTTCTTCAGGAATGCTAACACACTTCTTCAGGAATGCTAACACTTTTCCTCAGGAATTCTAACACTTTTCCTCAGGAATGCTAACACACTTCTTCAGGAATGCTAACACTTTTCCTCAGGAATTCGGCGTTCCATCCCAACAGTTTTTCCCGCACAATTCTAAGTCCTGAAGTGACGTAAGATTTAGATTATCATTACCATGCTAATATGCTTTTACAGACACGCTAACATGCTTCTATTTAACAATTAAGAGAAAAACTATAAAACACGCGTCCTAAATCCAAACTGGCCTCGGCTACGTAGCCACGCTAAAACTCTTCTACGTATGAACGCGCTAACGTGTACGGTTCGCTACATGAATGCTGAGTGAGGCGATGTGGCGTCAGGTACATGCTAATCCTTCATCAAAAGCTAACACACGCTAAGAGAAAGGACTACATGCTAATCCTTCATCAAAAGCGAACACACACAAATCGGATTCGTACACGCTAACGGTAATACGTACGCTAGAAGTATGCTAATTAATGACCAGGCGTGAGCTAAATCACAAGTTACGCTAAGATTACGCTCTGTCAGACATGCTAACATGCTAAATAGTTAGCATACTGCGACTTAATGAACATGACGCCATGGAAGACTTTTAAACCGTATCCTGATACAGATGCTGAGACACTTTTCTTTTCTACCCCAGAGAGAGAGAGAGGGAGAGAGAGAGGGAGAGAGAGAGAGGGAGAGAGAGAGAGAGAGGGAGGGAGAAATGGAGAGGAACAGATCTGTCGGAGGTAAAGAGTGAAAGAGTGAGGGAACGCAGCGCTCTGGGCGAGGGAAGGAAGGAAGAAGGGGAAGTAATGAGGGATGAAGCTAGAAGTGTCGAGAGCGGCAGGCTAGCTTCAGGCACGGTAGCGTAATGCAGCGGGGACGGCGCAACCTAATCCCACACCATATGATGAAGATGAGGAAACACACACACACACACACACACACACACACACACACACAGATGTGTTATATAACGCGCAGCATCCGAGCCACCAGCTGATTTCCATCCTCTCCTGAACGTTACACACAGAGAGTTAAAGTTAGTGAGCCGCTAGCCGTTTGCGACTTAGTGACTTAGCGCTAACAGTCGCTGAGTAACTTCTGAGCAGTTTTTCTCTCACACACACACACACACACACACAAACACACGTCGCTAATCACAATAAGAACTGAGAGACGAACATCTGTTCCGGCGCAGTAATTCAATAACTCGCCCTGAACCGCGAGCGCCTTTCACGCGCCGACGCACACCGGATGGATTAGCGATCGCCGATCAGCGTTACGGAAAACAAAACAGCGTGATCGCTTTAACGTCGAATAAACACGCTGTCTTTTAAGAACCTGAACTGTGTGTGTGTGTGTGTGTCATTTCTTTACTGTTTTCTGAGCTGCTAAGCGTGATGTTTCTCACAAGCTAGCATGTCAGAGAACCTGAATAACCTCCGTTAACGATCTAGCGGATAACGTAGCAGCTTACAAATTAGCATGTTGTAAATCTAAAATCTAAAATCTCTGCTACGAAATCTGACAGGAAAAAAAAGAGGACAAACGACACGCTGGTGTATAAACGAATAAAAATCCGCTACGCTTTACGTTAACGTTAACGTTATGCGTAACTACGACAACGAAAACGTACCAATAAATTTATATATTGTCGTGTATATTGTCGCGTAATATAAATTTAAGATTAAAACCTGGTTGGTGGTTGCCAGGTGTTTCCAAAAAAATCCCTCCTTCCTGATTATTATTATTATAATATTAATAATAATAATAATAAGAAGCAGCAGTTCTAGGTTGCCAGTGGCGTCAAATTCCATCCAGGATCCTAGTTTAATTCAGGTTACGGTTTACGGATTGTTGTTCCCGATTCCAGAAAAAGAACTGAAGATGAATTTAAACGCAAGGACGCTTTAAAAAAAAAAAGGTTTAATTATCAGTCTGACTCCAGCTCCGGTGGGTGAGGAGGAGGAGGAGGAGAAGGAGGAGAAGAACAAGAAGAAGAAGAAGACTGTCGGCCATTTTTAGTTTGATTTTCAGGAGTCAAAGATCTCAGGAAGGATCAGGAAGCAGGACACGGATGCCGGTTCCTGTGTTTCCTGGATGGATTCTCATCCTTCGTTTGTCATCCTGTGTCATCTTTCTGTTATTTACGTGGTGTGGGTGAAGGCAAGGCAGGATGCGAGGGCATTGTGGAGCGACAATGAGAAGATCGAGGCTGTAGGAGACGCGTTGACTCTGAATGGACAAGCTGAACAGCTGGACAGGAGGGGGTCCTGAGTGTGTGTGTGTGAGTGTGTGTGTGTGTGTGTGTGTGTGTGTGTGAGAACCCCTGCTGAGCTGTGATCTGTCAGCTAGAAGACCTCCTGGCCCTCTACGTTCAAACTCACACACTCACGTCTTGATGATCATCATCACCAACATCAGCGTGAGGAGGACACACACACACACACACACACACACACACACGATCGATCCCATTCATTCATTCCTCCATAAACTTTATTTTACTACAAATGATGATTCCATCACCAAGAACTTCTGTCCCTAACAAACCTTTTCATTACCACGGGTTGCCAGATGTATTAATTTTCTTCCAAAACCGACACACAAGACTCACGAGAAATATTTTTAAGGCTTTGTCAGAGAATATAAAAAGGGACATATAATATCCACGTCTAGGCAGTGACACAAACCACACATTAAGCCCTTTTTAGACTTTAGGTTGCCAGAGATATCAAATATCACCCGAAACCGTGCCTCAAGTGTCATGAAATTACTAGTTCAAGCACTTAAAGTGTAAAACACACCTCGTGTGAAACCTTATAAGCCGTCTTGGTGAATAAAAAAAACATTTATTACATCTAGGCACTTTTCTGTATGCTGTAGGTTGCCAGTCATAGCAAATATAATCCAGAAGCAGCACTCGGGTTTAAGCGTCATGTGAAAAATGACTGCTCGTGGAATTCTGTGAAATTATTTAGAAATAAAACTAAAAAAATGTGTTAAGCTATATTTAACCAGTGAAACACACAAACCACTTAGGTTGCCAGAGATATGAAAATAGCACCTTGAAGACAACATCAACATCAGATCTTTTAGATTAGAATGATTAACAGACCTACTGAAACTTCTGTATCATGATTTAGGTTGCCAGTGCTATTAAATATCATCCTCGATTAGAATAAAAATGAATAAAAAACCAGTGGCAGAAGCCAGTATAGGTAATGTTACCAATGACATGAGATATAACCCTAAAAAGAAAGAACATATTAACACAAATATTGTATGATTTGGGTTGCCAGTTGCATTAAATATCACTCTGTAACCTAGTGTAACCTAATTTTAACAGCATCCAGACCATAACTGTAATGCATCACAGAGAAATCTATCTAATTGTATTTATTATACAGGTTGCCAGATAGGAAAATAATCACCCAGGACAGAGCATGCAATAAGATCTGCCAGAAATTTCTTTCAGAAATTAATCACATCTAGCGACGATTGCAATTAGTGTACGGCTAATTAGGTTGCCAGTGGTTTCAAATATCAGCCGGAAGGAGAAACCCCAGCCTGTAAAAATCATCTGTCAAGGCTAACCCGTTTAAATAATTTAAAAATAAAAACATGGCTCAAGTTACATGTAAGCAATGACAGAATACTATATGAAGAGGCTTACGTGCTTTTAGGTTGCCAGATTCACGAAAATCAAACTTAGTCGTTAAAACTAAACAATGTAAAACTATAAGGAATCCTTTGTAGGATTTTTTTGGAACTAAAAATCATCACAGAGGAAAACCCAGGTTTAATAAAAAAATATATATATATAATAGTGAGCATAAAAAAGATAACCTTAAGCTCCAGAGATCGGATTTATGACCGGAAAATGTTGCCAGAGATCTGAAACTCAAACATCACAACCACAGACACAACTAGAGCTCAATCAGAAGCACAGGAAACACGCCTTACAGCTTATTACTGACAAACTTATATGGTTCTTATAGGGTGTATAGAGTTGCCAGTGATAACAAAATCCTGCTATTTAGAAAAATGATCCTAAAGCCGCTTTCTGACGCGGTTAGGAATAAAAACCCCGACAATAACCATCATTAACCAAATGTGGACAAAAATCTGATGAAAACTCGCACCGCTTCTGCAAACATCGAAAACACAGATATAAAATAAAAAAAGCTTGCATTTTAAATAGTTTTACATTTCCTGACGCACCAATGAATGCACCAATTAATGCACTAATTAATGCACTAATTAATGCACTAATTAATGCACTAATTAACGCATGCATGCGCAATATTGGGTTTTTATTCCCTTTATTTTCTTCTTTTCTTTCCTGGTGCGTTTTGGATGCGCGCGAGTCCGCAGTGCGATGAACTCCAACTTATAACACACACACACACACACACACACATGCACACACACACACACACACACGCATGCACACACACGCACACACACACATGCACACAGCAAAAACCCAAACTGACCCTAAATCGCTGCCCAACATGTTGCAGGATCGATATCGCACTTACGAGTAACTCAGAATGCGTCAGGCTCGCGCTGGACGCAGGAACTCACCGCGTCGCCGCTCCGCTGCTCCGTTATAGTGAAGCCTTGTCCACACACACACACACACACACACACACTCTGACACACACACAGGGGTCTACACACGATCCAAAGCCGGAGTTTCCTCTCGAGAGCAGATCCGAGCCGTAATCGCAGTGGTGCGCGTGTTCCGGTGGGTTTTACTTCATTCACGCGCTCGCTGTCCACATCCTCGCGCGGATCCAAAAACCGAACCGCACGCACTCCGATCCCGGTAACAAGAAGAAGAAGAAGCGGAGAGTCCACTCGCGCTCGCGCTCGCACCGACTGCCGTTTACTCTGCTCCGTCTCTTCTGTCCGTCGCTCGCGCTCGCTCTGTGGGAGGGGATAACGCGTGCACGCACACACACACACACACACACACACACACAGACGAAGGCACACGCGCACACTGATCCGCGAGCGCCCGCCCCGCAGCACCTCCTCTCCGCCTCAGCACATTAAATCACCGAGCGAGAAACAAAGGCGCGCGCGGAGGCGCACCGGTGAAACGGAAACGCGTGTATACGCCCATTATGGACCCGACGTGAACTCCCCGAGCAGCACGTGACACCGGGGTTAAACCGGTGTTAAACTCTCTCACTCTGTCTGTCTGTGTGTGTCTCTCTCTCTCAGACTCTCTCTCTCTCTCTGTCTGTCTGTGTGTGTCTCTCTCTCAGACTCTCTCTCTCAGACTCTCTCTCTCAGACTCTCTCTCTCTCTCTGTCTGTCTGTGTGT
>JAOVYV010000027.1:1706864-1717974 GCA_025674545.1 Hassar affinis
CGTGTCCAATATTTGAGATTATATCTACCTGTGTCAGCTGAAATTCAATACCATTTTTACTTACAATTTTTATTTAACCAAATCCCAACATCTCTAATGGTTGTATCTCTCTCCCTCCCTCTGTATCCCTCTCTTTCTCTAAAAACAACAGCAGGAGCGGGTTTATTTAGGACTTTTAGAGGGGAGGAGATGCTGATAAAGCCCGCAGTGAGTTAAGCTGGAAGGGAAACAGTGTCTCATCCCATCAGAGTCCTGTTGCCTCTCTGCTCTGAGCCCATGTTGGAAATGAGAGCCAAATCCGGTGCCTATCGCAGCAGCTCGAGCAAAACACACTGACTTTTAGTTGTCATTCATTAATGATGGAGCTGGAGAAGGCGATAAGAAGCTCGATACAGTAGAGCGGATTAGAAAAGGGGTCAAGTAGCAAGGCCAAAGAAAAGCAGCTTCAAGTACAACGTCCCAGCTGTGTTTCACTCCTACTCAGCGTGTCCGGATCATCATTCTGCTTTTGCATTTAGTTAGAAATGTAATTTGCTGTTCTCTTACATGTCCTTAGTGCACAAAATGCTGGAATTTCCTTTGCCCTAGAAACATGCTATAATTCTTTAATATCTCGTGTCTTTTCTCAGGTCCTACTCTGCCTTATTTTTGCATTGCATGCAATTTCCTGTTTGCAAAAAAATTCCCATCAAGTAATTGACCTACATTCATGTTTTCTTAAACGTACCTTTTTTGTTGGTGGTGGTAGTTTGTTTGTTTTGCATATCTTCATTGTCTTAAATTCCGGATTTCCGCGTTTCGTATTTCAGAGGAAAAAAATAACAGTTGATGTAATTAAATGAAATAAATCCTACAGTACACAACATTTCCAGAGAAACGTTTTGGATAAAAGTCAGCATGAAAAGAAAAACATTACTGTTGCACTCCTCCTACAGCGTCAAAAACACTTGATGAAAGACTTTTATCCGAAAGGGAAATTGGATACGCATAATATGAATTCGGCAAAATTTTAATGTCAGTTTTATTCCATTAAAAAAATAATTATTACCAAAGTACACTGCATGTACTTCCGGGTTCTGGTTCACAATCCTATAGGCTTACGATTATTAAAAAATGGCTCAGTAACCAGAATCAGAAACGTGTCGTACAGCTGGAATATGACAGCTTTGTCATTTCTGGCATTAGTGCGCTAAATTATTCACCGCCGTGATCAATACACCGTTTGCCTTTTATTTGAAAGGTGCAATAATTAATAATTAATCATTAATCTTTAATTATTTACAGTACAACAACTGCAGCCTTTTCATTCACACTGACTGACACGCTGCTATTCAAATAAAACATCCCGATGAAAAAGCATGCACTGTCTTTTTTCTTCGTTCTTTGGTAGGCGTGGAGCTTTCAGTCTGACACACACACGCGCACGCCCGCACACACACACACACACACACACAGTCTGCAGTAGTTTCTCCTGCAGGCACACATCGAGCCAGGACTCTTCCATGGTGGGGGTAAGTTCGCAGAAAAAAAGCAGAAAGAATACGCTCCTTTTTTCCTTCGTCGGGATGAGCAATGTTGTTTTCATGTACGACAGGAGACATGTCGGGACACAGTCTTTTAATCGGGGCGTTTAAACCAAGTCGAGCTGACAAGCAGGCCATGTGTGGCTGAACTGGAAATGGCTTGGCTTTGAAAAAAAAAGCCACCGCAAAAAACGAAACAGCGAAACTTTCTTTCTTCAGCTGATCTCCCTGTTCTCTGGACTGGAAAAGCAGCAAAACTGGGAATAGCGCGAGTTCGGGACAACTGTGGTCTTATCCTATAGACCTATAGGATTTGTCTCCTATGGACGAAGGCAGTCCTCTTTCTCCAAAAGCAAACGCTTTCAGTATCGACTCTCTGATTTCAGCGGCAGGAAACGCGACTTTGGCCAAACAAGGATACTTTACTACCATGCACTACAGCACGGTGACCAGAGAAATGGAAGGTAAGAGAGCGCGAGACAGTGAAACAGAGAACTAATCATCTTCTTGCGTTTCGACTGTTTTTTTTTTTATCGGGGCCGAGGGTTCGCTCAGACGCTCGTGCCCGTCGTTCAGACATTTCCACATTTCTACATTTGCTGCTGCACACTGCAGGCATGCACATGCAAATAAAAGACTGAAGCGCGTGTCTTCAGAGCAATACGAGCATTAACTCAACATTTATTTCCGTAGAAATAAAAAAAAAAATCACGCATGGGTGCAAAGGCAGAAAGTACAAATATTGCACAAAATTACAAAATGACAAAGCAATAATTATAATTATAATTATAATATAAGGGTGCATGCTAAAGAAAAGCTGAATAAACATAAAAATAAATCAACTTGATATGCAAAAAATGCATACGACTCTTTAAACGTGTTTAAATACATTTTAAATAAATACAATTTATTTTCGTTTTTTTTAATGCAATAACCTGCATTTATCTTGATTCAAATTCCAGTTTATAATGAAGTTTGATATCTTGGGATTACCTTTAAAATAATTTACATTATTTAAAGAAATACATTTAAAAATGAACACTGTAGCAATAGACATAAAAATGTAGAAATAATACAATAATTTATGTGGAAAAAATATATGAAGGGGGAAAAAGGACGAAGAAGCACATGAGGCCCTTTTTTAGCCCCTTTAAAATTATATTAGCCGTTCTGTTTATAAATGTCCTGTCTGGATTAAACCTGTCCCGCATGTCCATTTAAACTGCCCTACAGTAACCAGAGCAGGAAGATAAAATGCACGAGAATGCAGCTTCATTCATAAATATGCTATCTATAAAATGCACTAGAAGTAAAACAAACAAACAAACAAAAAACACTTGGGTCAGTCAGTGACAGTCAGGAAAAAGGTAAAGGAGAAGAGAGTATACCTGCAGTGCCTTATCTAAATAGAAACAAGAACCTGGGATTTGCGTGCGTGCGTGCGCGTGTGCGTGTGTATGCGTGTGTGTGTGTGTGTGTGTGTGTGTGTGTGTGTCTATGTGTGTGTGTGGTGAAGGGGAGGCCCTATGGGGAGAAGATAAGAGAGAAGTAAGTCTGGATTTCGCATTAGCATACAGGCAGGAGAAGAAGGAGAGGCAGATTGAAGGAGTTGCAGAGAGCAAACAGACAACAACAACAGCACGAGCTCTGAACTCGTGATCACGGACACGACGCGTTTTTACGGCAAACTGGACGTCTTTCTCTTATTAAGGCATTCGATTTCACCTCGGTCTTAACATTTCGTGCTGCGTAGTGTATTATTAGAAGAGAATCGTGTTTGCTTTTCCGCTTCGGGAAATATACAGCTACACGCCGTTTGATTATTTTTCTTTAAATATTTCTGCTTTTTTTTATTTTATTTTGTTTTATTTAGCACGTTTGCGGATTTTCCGTCTTTACAACCCATGCCAAAAACATTTTGAGAATATTCATCCTTATCTGGACTGTGTAAAATATCCGAGTGTGCGTTTTTTCTGCGTTTGCTTTTTGAAACCCTACAGAGCAGTGCTCCAAAAAGCATTTTTGTTGCTTTTAATTTATTGTTGGTTTCTGCGTTTTTTGGGAATGATTTCAGCCATCTCGAGCCCGTGGCTGACGCAGCTCTCCCATTTTTGCGATGTTGCAGCCTTCACCACGAGCAGCCTGAACAGCCTGAACGCGCCGGGCAGCTACCATCCTCATCCTCCCCATCCTCATTCCCACCATCCTCATCCTCACCACCTCTCTCCTTCACCCGGGGATCCCTACAGCAGCCAGCATGAAGGTCACTTCGAGTCGTGCCCTTCTGCCCCACAGGCCGCTTGCTACCCGCCGTACTCGGGCTCCGAGGCAGCGCAGGGAGACCCGGGCACCACGAGCTGCTCCTCTTCCTCCTCGTCCTCATCTTCCTCATCTTCCTCTTCCACGCCGAATAAGTCTCTGGTGAAGAAGAACCCCAAAGTGGCCAACATCAGCGTGCAGTTGGAGATGAAGGCGCTGTGGGACGAGTTTAATCAGCTCGGAACAGAAATGATCGTCACCAAGGCCGGGAGGTGAGTGACTCACTGACTCACAGACTCACAGACACTCTTTTATTAGATTTACACTGAAACTTTTTTCAGAAATCCACGTGTTATTAACGCTTCCGGGATCGACTGCTAGACTGTTGAGAACGTGCAAGCAGGTTAACATTTACATCGTGTAAGCAGTGTTAATTAACACGTGTATCAAGTGTTGAAACGTCGAATTAACACGTGCTGCATTGTACTGTTTTGATATAATTACTGGAAATACTGACCTGAATTAGCACCTGCAAAGTTAAATTAACACTGTGCTCATGTGCTGCAGCTGGGGCTGTAACACCGAGCCATGTTCACATACTCTGTATTAACTCTGAGAAGAATATATTCTTAACGCATAATATATTCTATAACGCATAATATTCTTACTAACACAGTGGTGTATAACATTGAAGTATTTATAAATCCTTAATCATTTTACCTACAGTAGAGTAGGGACACGTATCTAACTCAACAGTGGAAAAGTAAAGCGTGTTTTAACTCCTAATACTAGTACAGAGGAACTTTAAAACTAGTACAGTGGTCACCGGAATATTTATTAACGCTTAATACTGCTGGAGTGATAGTTTGAAGAGATTATTAACACTAGCACAGTGGTACAGTGAAGTCCTATTTATTAACCCTTAAGTGACATAACCCCTCCTGTGCTGCTCTGTTAACACGGCGGATCTGAACCGATACAGTGGAGCGCGTTAGGTTAATTAGTAATTAGACTTTCTTTTGGTGGTATTAAGGTGTTTAAAAATCACCAGTAAACAGACCAACTACCACTTTTACTACATATTCTGCAAACTAATAAACACTGAGCTGAAGTGTAAAATATTATCTCTATTTCGTCAGCGACACTATAATAGAGGGCTATTCGTATGTATAACAGTGTATCATATACTATTAGGATATTTAAAGTAAGTTTAGCACAAGCCACCCCCCCCCATACAAATCACTAATAATAGCTTAATGAAATATAGCATGATACTAAGCGCTAACTCGTTATTAAATAACAAAACTAAATAAGCGAGCCCTATTACAGTATGATACATTTCTAAATTCACTATATTATTAGAATGTTAATATTATTTTAACATCAATTTGCAAAACAGTACTGGTGAGATGAATAAAGGAACTCGATTATTTGGATTTAATGGTTTGAGGTATGCTTAGAAATGCTTAATGCTTAGAAACACTATCAGGTATAGCCTGAAGAGAAAATACTGAAGGAGTTTTTTATATATAGCTTTTATTTTAGTTTTAAAAAAATTTCAGCTGCTTTTATTATTATTATTATTACTACTACTACTAACTACTAATAACTGATAATAATAATAATAATAATAATAATAATAATAATAATAATAATAATAATAATAATAATAATAAAATTATCACAGTTGAGACGAATATCTTGTGCCTTGTAAAATTTCGTTGCTGTACTTTTACCTAAGTACTCATATAAGTTAATCACATAATTACTTGACAAAAGAGGAACATCTGTTAGAAAGACAGAATCCTTCTAATAGTAGTCAAACAGTGAACTTAAAGCTGTGTTTTTGCCATAATGAGACAGTTTGAATAATTCACATAAAAAGAAAGAAAGACTTTGAGAGAGAGAGAGAAAAAAAGGAGAGTTTGGTCACATACCTTTGCTCAAATACAACGTTTAAATAAGATCTCCTTGCCAAAAACAAAGGACGAGAGGACGGATTTGACTTAATTTCACTATAATTAATTTTTTTTAAACATTAAGGTATTTCACCATATAATGTGTATACCTTTTTTTAGTCAGGGGAAATAAAAAAATATATAAAAATCATATTAACAATATTATCAATATGAACATTATTAGATAACTGCAAAATGTATATTTTTAAAGTTGTAATTTTAATGATATTTTTACTTTGCATTCAAACGTCCAACGTGTTAATTAATAACCACAACAAGAATCTTTCACTATATGCTTTTTAAGGTTGATTTTAAGCTTGATAATGATGATGATGATGATGATACGGGTTTGACAGTATTTTGTCAGAAATGCAAAGCGTATCGTTTTCTATTCCACAGAGCCTGCAGAAGATAGAAACAGTGCATTTGGTATTAAATGCAATTTTTCTTTATTAATCGGGGGGGACAGTAATATATAAAATATAATAAAAAAAAGATAAACTGTGTTTCAGTGCAATGATAAACATTTCATACTGAAACGCGTCCTCAGTGCAACAATTTGCCATCTACTTAAATAGTTAGGGATGAATTCATTTCTATTTGCACATGCAAAATCCTTTTCTCAAGCCAGATCCGATTCTGGTTACATGATTATTGTCTATTACATTTATTGGATTTGCACTATAACAGCTTATGTTCCATGTGGGAAATGCCAAGGAACACAGATGGGAGGAAAAAAAGGGGGACATTTTATTAGCGTTGCAGTGGGATTATTTTGCAGGCTTGTCCAGTGTGTGCAGGGTAATCTGTCACTCCTAAAACGTTCCCAACACCAGATCCTCAAGAAAGCACTTTCAGAGCTACTTTAGCCTCACCTGAGCACAACTGCACCTCTGAATACACTCAGATGTTAATGGAGCGACGAGCTGGAGGATCACTTTCGCTCCCTAACAGCAGGGGGGAAAATCCACACTGATTTATTTACTTATAGCCCAAATTCGTGGCTGGAGGGAAAGAAACGGTGGGAGAGTGGAAGACACAAAAGAGTGAAGAAATAGAGTCAGATATCAACTAGATAAAAAAAATATGTTAAAAAAGATTTCTGTTTGCCTCAAAGCTGAAAATATAAGTCAGGGATTGGTCGCTTCTGCAGTGGGAAAAACAGGTCGAAATGAAATTACAATTTTAAAAAATCCCACAGCTTTTTATGGCTAAATCCAATCAGAACTCTGTACATTTACAGTATGGATGAATATATATATAAAACTCTATTCACTTCTATGTTAATATTAGCTACTGGAATTATTTTTACATAAGTGGAGAGGAAATCCAATCCAATACAATAGTAGGTGTGGTTAACTATATTACTGAATATCTCAATCTAAATCAACAATTAAATTGCTTTATTATTATTGTTCTCTAAAAAAAAGATTCTAACAAATGATTTACTTTTCCTCCTTTGCAGACGAATGTTTCCTACTTTCCAAGTGAAAATATTTGGGATGGACCCAATGGCTGATTACATGCTTTTAATGGATTTCCTACCAGTCGATGATAAACGGTATCGGTAAGTTGCCCGACAATTTGCGCATTCTCTTACAATAAAAGTAACAGCCTAGTGCTTAGAAATATCTTACACTTCTGTGGTGCATAAGTCGGCTGTGTATGGGACAACTGTTTACAGATGATTTAAAATACTAATGGCGTGCAACAATACGAGCTAAGCTGTCTTTTCAACTGGAAAAAAAAGAAAAAACGCAACCCGTATTTTAGTTAGATCAGCTTTAGTAAAGCTTCATGTCGGGTAAATCGGTGTCGTTTCGATCGAGTCGATCACGTCGTGCTGATTTTGCTTAATATTTCTTACTGTGCACTAATAAACGATGTTGCAGTCTGTCGAATTGAAATGCAGTTGATGAAGCATGTGATTTAAAAAAATACCCCAAAAAACAACGTAACTGCATCGATTTGTTTTTATGTCTATATGGAATGAATGAATACAGAACACAATAAAGCATATATGCACATGGACTGGTTTTGGTAGTTTTGGACTGGTAAATCAATTTTGCAGCTTTTTTTTTTTTACAAAACACTGCACTGATTAAGAAACAGTTGTGCAGCACTGACAGCGCTGTGAGCCCGGTAGCCACCATGCAGTTTTTAGAAACTGAGCCCAAACCTTTCGGCAGAGAGCTGAAGTGGCTTTAATATTCCAGCATTTCATCTAAGAGTATACAGATTGACTCCGATCACAAATAGTCTGTTGTAAATATTTAGCAGGCGATTTAAATGCGCTTAATTAGAGAGAAAATGGATTAAGTACCTGTAGGTAGATGGGGAAATATAGAACTCAGATGGAATACTGGGGTATATTCAAGTTTAATGCTGTTACAACTATGCTTGCCGAATATTTATATGTAAATCCAAGTCTATATATGCAGTAAAATTATTTTAATAATTAGTATAAACACAAGGCCGCTGTGATACACACCCTGAATCACACACTCTCTCTCGCTCTCTCTCTCTCTCTCTCTCTCTCTTTCTCTCAGCTATGCCTTTCACAGCTCCTCGTGGCTGGTGGCCGGTAAAGCTGACCCCGCGACCCCGGGCAGAGTTCACTATCACCCCGATTCTCCCGCTAAAGGAGCTCAGTGGATGAAACAAATCGTCTCCTTTGACAAACTTAAACTCACCAACAATTTACTGGATGATAATGGACATGTGAGTTGTTTTTTTATACATAGGTGTATTAAAAATATTCAGTAGCCTACATATAAGCTATAGAACACGCTCATGTTTTCATATCATTTATTTATAATAAACTCTGTTATATTATTATAACAATGCTTAAAATATAATAGGCTGTGGGTTACCTGTAGTTCAATACAGGAAGCTTTTAATCAAACAATTCCCTGTTAAGGACTGCTTTGTAAAATGGAGTAATTCTATATATAATATAGAATATAGAATATAATATAGAATAATAATAATAATAATAATAATAATAATAATAATAATCTGTAATCGCACCGTGGACATGTTTGTTAACTTTAATACATGCAAATTACATCCAGCTGTAAATAATTGTCTGTATTTGTAAAAAAAAAAAAAAAAAAAAAAGCTTATATATCCAGTGCGTCACTCTAGATCAATAACTAAAAGTTAAAGTGTTTGTGATTGGCTGATTGGATAATTGGTTCATTAGCATAACGCAGATTTAATTATGTTATTGTAGGGAAATGCCTGCGCGATATGCATCTAGTGCATTATTATTATTATTATTATTATTATTATTATTATTATTATTATTATTATAATTAGTAGTAGTAGTAGTAGTGAGTATTATTATTATTATTATTAGTAGTAGTAGTAGTAGTAGTAGTGAGTATTATTAGTAGTAGTAGTAGTAGTAATAGTGAGTAGTATTATTAGTAGTAGTAGTAGTAGTGAGTAGTAGTATTATTATTAGTAGTAGTGAGTAGTAGTATTATTAGTAGTACATTATTATTACTACTTATTAGTAATAGTAGTGGTATAGTCTAATGTGTTTTTGAGCGTTCTGTAAAAGACAGTCTATGTATTCTTGTATTTGTGTTTATATGTATGTTTATTTTTGACGATCCATCGGATTTTTAACACCCCTCACCACCACCACCCCCGTTTGCTCGTTCTTTGCAGATCATCCTGAACTCCATGCACAGATACCAGCCCAGGTTTCACGTCGTTTACGTCGACCCACGCAAAGACAGCGAGAAATACGCGGAGGAAAACTATAAGACGTTTGTTTTCGAGGAGACCCGATTCACAGCAGTCACAGCCTACCAGAACCACAGGGTAGGGACGCATTCATTCGCTGATTTATCACCATTTCCGTCCAGCACACCCGTGTTACAAGCAGGGGTCTTGTGTTGGACGGCATGTAAATTGAAATGTTGGTTTATTTGTTTTGCTCAAAAATAACCACAGTTCAATCCTCAACCCGGGTCTTAAAGCGGCTTTTAGGCCTAAAGGAAACCATTTCTGTGGCAAGGACTGTTTCTGAAATTGGCTTACTGTTAAATTCATATCGCAGAAGCCAAACGCGCGAGGACGTGTAGGAATAGTACAGGAAAAAAATGAAAAGGTGATTCTGGACTTTCAGAAAGATTGGCTGGTTCAACAAATGGCGTTGGTGTAAAATTAAAAACGTGTTTGCAGATAAGCAAGATGAGCAAAAATGGGTCATTTAGTTTGTATTTTATTTCTGTTGGAGGCAGCAAGCGTTTTATTTTATTACGCAAGCAATATATATATAGTATAATGTATATATAATATAATATAATATATATAATATAATATATATATATATATTACGCAATATATAAATAACGAAAGCATGCATGTAATGCATTCGAATGCAAATGTTTCTTTAAAACAATTGCCTATGTTTGTGCAAAATATTTCTCAAAATCAAGTAGTACCGCCCAACCATGCAACACTGACTAGTTGCTACCCAAACTATCGAAACGGTGAAACGGTTAGCAAAAAAAAAAATACTCCGAATACCTCACGCAGATGTATAGTGCACGTGAAGAACGAAGGGGCTTTCCCTCTGACCACTGTCACATCCGTGATGTTAAAGCGCAGCTGGTGCAAACGCTGCCCTTTTCTTTTTGTTCCGTTTTCTTTTCGCTCTCCCCTGTCTGTATCTTTTTTTTCCTCCTTCTTTTCCTGCTCTGTCTTCCATCAGTTTGACCTCGCGCGCTTTTAACGTGCTGCTCTGGTATGTCTCGCTCTCGCGCGCACACCGAGCACTTCCCCGGTAACCGCGCATACTATCCTATAGCCGGTTTGATTCAAGAGCTGAAAATATGCAACGTTTCAAATTAATTTTGAAGACACGGAAAGTGATGTTTATGTAAAAAAAAAAAAAAGCGAGAGAAGAAAACGCCTAAACTGATATTTAGTCTAGAGAACAAAATAAACAATCTTGTTACCAAAACAAAATCAGGGCACAGGGAGGCAGGAGGGATGTAAGGATAACATGTAGGCTGTAATATAGCATGCTTTTAGATACTCAGTAAACAGGGAAGACCTTTGAAACATAAGAAGGACCACTATACTATACTGATCAACATGCAGTTTTCAGAATCCAAAATGAAAAATTAGTTTGAACTCAAGAAACATGTTGCATCAGATATTTCTTATTTTCAGAAAATTATTAGACGTATTAATTCATTCTCGATAACTCTGTTGAGATTTCTTGCCATTCCTAAATTTATTACTACAAATTAACATTTACATTTACATTTAGGGCATTTGGCAGATGCCCTTATCCAGAGCGACTTACATTTTATCTTATTTACACAACTGAGCAGTTGAGGGTTAAGG
>JAOVYV010000027.1:1799538-1810068 GCA_025674545.1 Hassar affinis
CGTGCATGTCTTTGGACTGTGGGAGGAAACCAGAGTACCCAGAGTAAACCCACACGGACACGGGGAGGACATGCAGAAAGGACCCAGAGTCTCTGCCCCACCTGGGGATCGAACCCGGGACCTTCTCGCTGTGAGGCGACAGTGCTACCCACCGAGCCACAGCGTCACCCCAGGAAGAGTCGTAGCATCAAACTGCAGTGTCTATGACGTTAAATTGGTTTGGATTTTCAAAAGTGAAGAAGAAACCAGTGCTGAATGTGCCTCATTCTGTACAGAGTTACAGCAGTGTGGCTTGACCTGCCTGCCTGCAGTCCAGATCTGTCTAATATTGAAAATGTACGGAGCATCACGAAGAAGAGAATCAGACAACAGAGACCACGGACTGTTCAGCAGCTCAAGTCTTGAATAGGCATCAATTCCACTTTGAAAACTATAACAATTAGTATCTTCAATTCCCTAAATGATTCAAAAGTATAATTTAAAAGAAAAGGTGATGTGACCCAGCGATAAACGATAAACACGCCTCTGTAAGAACTTTTACTCAGTGTGTTGCAGGCATCAATTTCTAAATGTGTTTATATTTAACAAACAGAATTAAGTTCATCATTGAAAATCTTTTCTTTGACCTTTTGTCTGTTAAATAAAGCTCCAAAGCGAATTAACAAAGTACCGACTTCTAAAAGTGTCCCAACTTTTCTGGAAGCGGAGTTTGCATTTAAAAGGCAGAAGGTTGTTGAAGACATTACACAGATCTTGCTGAACGTTCTGCATTGTTTTATAAGTCTTTTGCATTAAACGTTGCCTGCAGCTTTTTTCCAATGACTTTATTTTAACCACATTTCACAATCACATTCTGGCTGAGACACTTGCTAAACACTAAACAGAACATCAGCAACCACTGAGTCATTTATTCCCTTCACAGAAAAATGAAATAACCGGCACTTTTCAAATCACAGTCATCTGTCTGTCAAGAGTCACTCTCAGTACGAGTGTTGCGCTGTTACCTTTTGTTCGAGATGAGCTCTGCGCAGCGACACTTTCTGCTCCAGTTTGTGCTGCTCGCGCTCGTGCTGTGCCTCCGTCTGCATTTTGATTTTGCTCTGGTAGGCGTTCAGGAGCTCCATCTCCTGCTGCAACTGCTGCCTCAGAGCCTGACACTCGGCCTCCTGAGCCTCGTCAAGACGCAGCTACACACACACACACACGGGACGGGGGAAAGAAAAAATCCTAATCAGCCATATGGACTATCAAGCTTTTCTTTTAGTTTACGGATCTCATTCTTTTCTCACGATCCACAAACCGGAGAACAAGTCATACAAGCGTTCTGCTTTGCATATCCTCCTACCTAGTCAATTCAAAAAGCACTGAATCATGCAAGTTAGAAGTTATATTGTGTAAAATCTTCCTAGGAATTACATGACTGCAATATCTTAAATTAAAAAAAAAAAAAAAACTCGAGTGTCTGCCGTAACTCAGCACCACTGCATTCTGGGATATCAGCATGATGCTGGAATTCTCATTAAAATGGCATTGGAAGATGGAAGGCGCATGAGAAAAATTCTCATGCTCGAGTTATTTTTAGTAGCGAACTGCAAAACCTAAGTATAGTCATTCATCACATGCAGTGTAACTTCTCCAGCACTAACAACATGACATCAGTGCCACACACAACCTCTAACTTCTCACAGAACATATGCCTTGCTGTGTACTGTTTGCTCCACCCCTTTGTTTGATAGACAGATCAGACAGCTAGAGACTATAAAACTCAAATTTTATCCAGATGCATCACAGAAGCAAGTTTGTATTAAAAGTAACTGCACTGCACTCTTCTAACCCTTGTACTCATTGTACGTTTCGGTAGTGTTATGTTATGTTATGTCATATCATATCGGAGCACGGGTCTCACCGCCTGCGAGGCCATCATCTCGTTGATGCTCTGCTCGTATTGCTCAGCCAGGATGGCGAGTTTGCGTGTCTGCTCATCCTTCAGGGCCTTGAGCACCGTTTTGTGCTCGTTTTTCGGCGTCACCTCGAGCTGGTGGTGCCGCAGCGCTTTGTACTGCTTCGTCTGCACTTTACACGTGTCCTGAAACTGCTTCTTTATCTGCAGCTCCATCACCTGGGACAGAAAAACAGCAAGAATATTGAAAAAATGATTCCCTGTTCCAACATTTTAAAGGTATTGGGTTTTATAAAGCTGTAAGAACATCGTCAACTGGTATTAGTATTAGTTTCCTGCTGAGTGCTTTAATGTATTAATTAATTTATTTAGTCCAAGTGTTTAATGCCATGTTTAACCTCTACGAGTTCAAGATGTACAAGTGCAATCTTTTCAGTCCATCTTTGCTAGATTGTTAGATTCCCTCTTCAGTCAAATACAGTCTTTCAGTTTAACCTTTTAAGAAGTTAATGATCATTGCTGCATTGTCACTGTTAAAGACGCCTTTCATCGTTTGACGTATTGATAACCGTTTTCTTTCTGTGTGGTATCTTGGACATTCAGTTAATAATATATGTTTCACTCATAGAGTTGCTTGGCACGTAATGGTTCTTCGCCTTTTAATAAGTGCGCATGTACTAATCTGGAGTGGCCTATTCGACATCTGTTATATACTACTTGTTCTTCTCTTCTTTTAATATGTGTTTTTATGCAAGCATTGACTTTTAGCCATGTCTCATGCAGCTTGTTACTGATATTGAGTCTGTATATGTATGGTATCTTATAATCTGTAGTTTTCGTTATTATTCTTTTCCTTGCCGATTGGTCATCTTTCTTATTTCCTGTAATTCCGCAGTAATGTGGTAGACAGCAGAAATATATTTTAAAGTTGTTGTTCGAGAGGTCTGGGTGCTTTAATTAATCATCAGATAGATAATTATTTAATTAGATTACTCATTAGCAATAAATAACATAGGTTATGATTCATGGTGCTGGAATAACAGGCTTTAAAAAGCCAATATCGAAGCCCTGTATACTTCCCAATAACTAGTATTACAGATTCATCTCGCTATAAATGATCTATTATTTATTATACATCACATAAAGCCCATTTAAATTCTCAAATCAGAAGGTGTTGCTTAATAGTTGTCTCTGACAGTGGTGCAGCTGCCAATCACGTGTTTCTATTAACACGATTCCTCAATTCCATACATTAGCGTTTCTATATTAATAACTCCTTCACAGGAACTTGTATAGAAGATGATCCATATTATATAAGCCTAATTGTAAATGGATTAAACATGTTATGATGTTCAACAAAGAAAAAAGACATCATGGTTGCTATGGTGATTTCACTTTAAGAACTATGGAAAGAGTTTCCAGTTTACATGCCAGAATGTGAAAACAGTTATACATATGGGAGGTGGGAGGAAGGGGGCGGGGCTTGCAGTTAACATTCTTCCAAATACTTGAATTGAGAAGTGAAGTGAGAGGGGGAGCAACAATGAAGTGAAGTAAGTGTAACGACATTTTTGCTTAATCGTTTCATGAGATATAGAAACGTGTCAGGTGCAGCGCCCCCTATGGACGAAACGTCACCCGATTTGGTGTGTGATTAAAGAATGTGGGAGTGATGTAGGTTGTGAAATTTTGTGAACTTTCACCTTTTACATCACAAGATATTGGCTAGGGAAATGCTAGATTTTCATTTTCAACATTATTCACTAGATGGCGCTACTCCACAAAGCTAGGGGAATAACTTGCCATTATTCTTATTGCCCAAAAAGTGAGACACTAACCTTATATTACATATCAGGCATGTGGGGCTACAACCACACCAAGTGTCATGTTGATTAGTGAAGTCTAACTGTATGATATTGTCAACCAAATATTGGTGAACTCAAATATTATATGACAAACCTATATGACCGCCAGCACTGCTGCAGTGATCATAATCATAACAAGCCACAAGCACCCTGAGGTTCATGACCTCATGCATGTTCCTAATGCACCTGAGCCCTGTAATGACATCATAGGTGTGGTAATAATGTGAAAAATGTGAAGTTTCTGTGTGTTGGAAATGACTCCTATTCTAAAAATAACACCCCACTCCAATAAAAGCAGAGCCTTTTAGAAAACGGAGCAGTGACGTTAGAAACATCATGACTCACAATCCAGTCATTGCAGCTCCCTAAATATATCTGAAGGAAAAATCAGGGTTTTGAGGAGGCACCTTAAGGTTTTTGGGCTGTTGCCGGAGCTCGAGGACGTGTTTCCGGTGCAGTTCTCTCTCTCTGCGGTTATTGTACTCAATCTGGTTCTCCAGCTCGGTTTGGTGCTGCAGCCGGATCAGATCCATGCGCAGCTTCTGCAGCGTTCTAAGCTGCCGGTGCTCCAGCTCCTGAGTCGACTCGTCGTGTCTGATCAGCATGGCGTGCTCCATCTCCTTCTGTGTCTTCTTCTTATTCAACTCCTGGAAGAAAACAGAATGGAAAACAGGTTCTTGTGTTTTCAAAAGAACTTCCAAAACTCTCCCATGTTAATCAATGCGATCTTGTTGTCTCACTCCTGACCACCTGCTCCGACAAATAAGCATCTTGTTGATAAAGATTTGATTTATTTAATTTGATTTTGACTAAAGGTTAAATTTTTTTCTTTCTTCTTTTTTTAGCCTTCACATAAAATCTGGGGCTAGGGCCGGTAACATGACAGTCAAATCCCAGGACTGCTTCAGTAAGACGTTTAACCTTCAATTACTCAGCTTTGCCCCTCAGTGACGAGTAAATATAAACTGATTAATCATGAGTGCTGTTTCAGGCTGATCCTCGCACTGTGCACACTGCCTATTCTCCACGTCCTCCTACCTCTCGTAGCTGCTCCTGCTCCAACTCGTGTCTCTTGGTCATGACTTTGCGCTTGAAAGCCCTGCAGTTGCGATCGTAGTAGAGGCGCTGCTGGCTGAGAAGCTGCGCTTCCTCCTCCGCCTGCGAATGCTGCATGTTCTCCTTATGCTTTGACAAACGTTCCTGCTTCTCCTTCTTTGGAGTACTATGGTCCTCGTTCATCTCCTAAAGAGAGAAGGGAACACAGAAAGATGGATAATTTCTTTATGCACAATATTTAAATCTCGGACACTAGCAAGTACAACCAGTATCACATCTCTCCTTTCTTTCAAACATTCTTGAATCTGCTGTCTATCATCATCCAGGTCAGTCTAAAAGTGATGCACTTATCAGAAACGGCTCTTGTGATCGTTACTGAGAGTCTCTCAGCGGATCTTGACATGGTGGTCAGTCAGAAGACTTTCCTATCCATCCTCATGAGATGTAGAATTAGAAAAGCACTGGATTGCTTTCTACCTGCAGGGAGAATCATAACAGGTGATGCAGCGAGAATCCATATCTGCTCTGTGTAGATTCTCATCTGGTGTCCCACAAGGCTCAGCCATGGGTCCCCTTCTATTTTCCCTATCTATACATTTCTTTCTTTATGTCTGGCAGACATGGACGACGAAACTGAGACGTGTCCCTACATCAAGATCTTGCCACCTCCCTGACCAACTCTCACATCACACCATCTTATACTGCCAATCTGATCTGGTATGAAGTTTTCTCCTTTAACTAAATCATTAAGATCCATGCATGTCTTTACACTGAGGTGACTCAGGTGCTTGTTCAGTCCTTTTTCACCTCAGACTCACACTCACAGGTCTGCCCCAGACCACCATCAAACCACCATCTCCAAATTCTTCATTTTTTCGCTGGCTTCCTGTAGCCTCCTGATTCAGATTTACAACACTGATTCCCAACTACTTAAAGGCACTTATGAAGGCACTCAGCATGTAGAAGTTCCCTTCAAAACTATAATATAACTCAAGTCACAAGGAAGACATGCATGAAATCTCTTCTCTATCCTGCCACCCAGGCAGTGGAATGAATAGATGAATCCATTTTCAAATTAATATTTAAGATCCACTAAGGGTGGAGGCTTCACCAGAGACACGTCTTATTCGCGTAATGCATTCCTGGACCGAATCGCGGGTCCATGCTTTCCTTTGTTTGTGGCAGAAATTTAGGAAAATTCTACTTTTCAAGCCGCAGAGCAGGCGCTAAACAATCAAATCATGTTTATGCAAATATCCAAAGAATCAACTAGAAAAAAAATTAATCAAGATGGCATATAAACCAACTACACAGACCGGTGGTTTTTTAATATAAATATAATTTTTTTTCCCAATAAGATTTTAAAGTTACCAAGAAATAGACACTGGACAATCCGATAACCCTGTTACTTAGAAGTGAAGTTAAATACAAAACTGCAGCTTTCTCACAAACATCACTTGCAGATATAATAAGGTATAATTATAATAAATCAAGTCTCTTTTAATTTACAGTTCCACAAAAACCTTTCCCAAATTCATTTGGGATTTTTTTCCCCTCGCTAATATCCAATCCAACATTTTTTTTCCTTTTAGCAGACTGATACGGAACTGTATGTCCGGATCGGTGCTATGTCTATATGATGATATCATCTTGATGCCCACATTTAAGCACTTCTCTCCAGGAAAAAAAAAGGCTTTTGCTGAAATAAATCCTGTGAACATTAATCTTTAATATGTTAAGATTTTGGACTTTCCTTGTTAATTAAGTGCTACCTGTCTAAGCCGACTAACTGATATATCAAACACGTTTGTTTGCTTTAACGCTGTTAAAGGGTTATAATTATTACTACATTAGCCCACCTCTTTAATTTTCTCCTTGCACAGTTTATACTGTTTCTTCTGGTTGTCCAGGAAGTTGGTGAGCTCCTTCTTCTGCTGAGTCAAAATCTGCTGCTGGAACTTCTTCTCGTCTGCTGCTGTCGTCTTCATCTGGAAAAGACGTCTCGGTTAACGCGGACATAGTTTCATGGAAATGTTTTTCAGTGAAGTGCAAACGTTTTGAAACCAAAGTCATTTCCTTCTCCCTTTATGGATGCAATGTAAATATGTATAATCAACAACAGCAAAGCAGAGATACTACCTGAAAAATGTTGAACACAGGACGTCCTATGGACTTTAATTCTTCTTAAACCTCAGTGATATGCTAATGATTATGAATTTTTTAAATACAGAATGACATCATACTTTTGATCTGTTTACACTGAAGGACCAGAAAAACTGGTACTGGTACTGGTACTGGAGCTTATACAAAATCCATAGGAATGCCACCTACACACATCACTGGTTGCATCCGTCAGTGCTTATATAAAGCGACAGACATCTACGGAAGATCGCATGGGGAGAGGGATACCAAGGATTAACTGCCATTAACCGTATACCAGTTTTTCTGGCACTTCACATTACGTTACAGCAGTTCTGAACATGAGTCATTCCATCAGCAGCCTCATTTTTATCAAATTAATTGAAATAAATAAATAAAATGAACAGTTTTGTTTAGGAATAACAGAAAATCAACAGGTTTTTTTTGTGGCACAGAAATGAAAGGCGATGCAAACTTTTGCGCTCGACTGTGCCAGACAGACCAGTGCATCCAGAATAGACAGCAAAAAATGTAACTGGGGAACATGGAGCTTGCGGGTGCGCGTATCTCACTTCCTTGTGTGCTGTGAAGAAGTCAGTACTGTCAAGTCAAGACTCAAAGTATGTCACAGTGCTACACTTTACTCCCAGGACAAACCCACCATTCTCTCTCCTTGCCTCATTAGCATACCAATCAACATATGCATCGTGAATAACGAACAGGCTATTTACATATTCCCAATGCACACGATAAAGCGAACGGCACTGCTACACTCTCCCACCTCGTCACCTCTGCGTTCTCCTTCGAATCGGTGGAATAGTTTACTGAAGAGAGAAACAGAAAACTATCTGTAACCCTCGCCAAGACTTTAAATTAATAGTCTGACTCTTGATTTCAGCGATTTATGCAAATCCAAATGATCCAAAGGCTCCAGCAATTCCTCAGACCAACCCTGTTGCACGTGTAGTCCGATAAAATGTCTCTTTGGCAATCAAGAGGCAAGAGGAAGAAATTCAAGCCGGGAATGAAGCATTAGAGATCGCTGGTGTGTGTACGGAGCTAATACAGAGGACGTACAACAACCTTCAATTCGTTAATTAAATCAAATAACGTTTAGCTTCAGATTCTGAATTGTTAACAGAAAAACTGATGTAGTAAATAGTTAATAATTCCTTCTTCCTCTGTCCTGATATTTTTTCCATTTCTATGAAATTTATTTCCCAGATTATTTCACAAAGAGTCAAAAGACAGAAAACGGCGGTCCTTTCGGCTGGAGCAGAAATTCGTCTCTGCAGCAAAATCACAGCGTTTAAAAGAAATCTAGCTACAGCGACGGTAATCTGAAGTATCCAGATTAAAAGCATTATGAGCAAATAATATAAAACAATAAAAAAGCCAATTATAAATTAAGTAATCACATAAATAAGTGATAATTTGGGTGGGATAATATTTGTAAAAGATTATGAAATTTAAAAAAAATGAAGAAAAAAAGAAAAAATGCGACATTTTAGATACAAACTTAAACAGAAATGCAAATTATTGTTAATTAGTATTTATGTAATTAGTGCAAAATTAAAAATTAAAAGTAGTTTTATGTGTATTTATAATTCGTAACATTTTTTTATTTGTCTTGATTGTTCTTCCCATTAATAGACCGATGAAGAACAATAAAATCAGCGTCCTCCTCACCTCTTTATCCGTTTGGATAGCGTGCTTCTTGGCGAGTTTCTCCAGTTCGATGTAGGCGTTGTTGGCCTGCGTCTCCACCTCCTTCTGCAGCTTCAGCCTGTGCTCGTCCATCTCGGCCTTCAGCTTGTTCTCCAGAGCGATCAGCTGCTTCTGGTGCTGCCGTCGCATGCGCTTGTAGCCGGACATCTGCTCCCGCAGCTCGTTCTCCTGCTCATGTTCGTGGATCTGACGCGTCACCTGGAGAGGAGAAGTCGAGCTTTAGTAGCTGTTGAGCTTTAAGAGATTTTATACAGAGCTGCATGTGGCATGGAGCTGAAATGTGTGCTGACAAACAACAACAAAACAGGTTCACCATGATACGTGTAACATGCATGCAACACTGACCCCAACAAAACTGGTTATAACAAAGAAAATGGAAAATGAACCGGCTTGTAAAATAGGATAGCAGCATTTGTGATACAGTTGTGAACAAGCAACGTTCACACATCATATTTTTAATCAGGATATCAATAACTTTGTGATAGATTTAAGTGTTTATTTATGTCTATTTCAGTTGTGCAGTGGCAGCTAAGTAAAGCGAGATGAAGTTCATTTTGAGAAAAAAAAAAAGTTTCATTCTGACAGTTAGAAGACAAGTAGTACTTCTTTTTCACTTCCCAGATATATGAACAACTAATATGATAATAAACAAGCCACTAAACGTAATCCAGCACATCAGTGCAGACCAGAACAGGAATAAAACAGACCCACGCCTTTTTACAGGTTCGTTTAAGAATTCAGGCCCCAAACTGCCGAGTCGTGCATGCTGGGGAAATTTCTTAATGGACCCAGAATTCACACAAAACCATTACAAGAAGCTTCAATTCTGTATTTTCATTTCAAAATTATGAAAAAATAAAACAGAAAGTCAACCTTCGGTGCTGTTCTCAAAATTCAGATTTTCGAAACGATACGAAGCGACTCGGACTCTCACCAACCTGGAAGAAGGGAGCGTTGAGGTCAAAGTGCTCGTTGAGTTTCTCGTAACTCCCACCTGAGCTCCGCAGGCCAAACATGTTGGCAAAGGAAAGGAGGTGCGAGATCATGAAGACTGAGCCCTGAACATTTCACATCGATGCACACAGAGCCCAGAGAGAGAGAGAGAGAGATGTGGAGAGAGAGATGGAGAGAGAGAGATGGAGAGAGAGAGAGAGAGAGAGAGAGAGTGCGTGTGTATGTATAAACACTTCTCGGTCTCTGTCCATCTCTGAGCTCTGGCAGGTGTGTGTTGGGATGAAAGAGGGTTCTCAGAGGCCTGGCTCCTTCACACAGCTCTTCTCTCCCGCGCTGAGTGGCGTTTAGTAGGCCGGTCACATGAACACGCACTGAACACGGGCGCTTCTAATCACGCCGAATCAATACCCCCACTGTACCCGCACCCATCCTCACGCTTTCTGCCCCAATGCCCAGCACCAGGCACGCGCAGCTTTCACACACAACCAACAGAAAGGACGATACAAACACGTCCAATTTCAAGAGAACCGAAACACCCAAAGAACTGCAGGCAACAGGGTTTTATTTTATTTGCCTGACCTTTGACCTCTTAAATGATATCAAGTGTTTACTTAAACTAACAGGACAGCATTACCGGTGCTGGATAGACGCATATGTGTGTTAATAAAACGATGACATTTCAGCAACGGTAGAATGGACTTCAGTATCATCAGTATCATATTTCTAGATAAATATAAAAATGAATGATTCAATGTCCAAACATATACAGTACAGGCCAAAAGTTTGGACACACCTTCTCATTCAATGCGTTTTCTTTATTTTCATGACCATTTACATTGTAGATTCTCACTGAAGGCATCAAAACTATGAATGAACACGTGGAGTTAT
>JAOVYV010000027.1:4441988-4453764 GCA_025674545.1 Hassar affinis
ATGATGGATTGGCGCCCTGTCTAGGGTTGTTCCTGCCTTGCGCCCTATGTGGCCAGCTAGGCACCGGCTCCCCCGTGTCCCTGAAAAGGAATAAGCGGCCAAGAAGATGAATGAATGAATGAATGAATAATCTCAGCATTATTCGAAGCAAATGTATTCTAAGAAAATATACAAGCACCCTAAAAGATTTTCTGAAATTGGGCCAAATTAGAGTAAAGAATGCACTAATCAAAAGGAGCCAGAAGTTTAAAGGACATTAAAACAGTAGTGTGGTTGGAAACCTGTAATAAATGAAAGTATTTTTGCCCTCGTGCACAATGGAGAGGAAACTGTTCCTCCCAGGATCATGGTTAGAGGTTTTGCAGAACATGGTAGAATTTTGGGGTCAACAGATCTCCATTTCTACAATTTAGACACCACCGTGATGCCATATTTGGGAGGTGGGATAAAGCCAGAAGAAAGCCTTTTCATTCTTTTAACCACAAACACAAGTGCCCAGAGTTTTCTTTAATCAGGTTGTCTGCCCAGATGAGACACAAGTAGAGCTTTTTGGCAACAAACAAAAAGCTGTTGGGTTTAGTGTAAAGAAAAGAAGAATGGTTATACTGAAAAGAATCTAATCCCTACTGGTAAGTATGGTGTTAGGTTGTTTTACCTCCAAAGCCTCTGGGAACTGAAGTCTGTGAAGTCTGTGAAGATCAAATGCAAATCTGGCTGCCTCTGCCAAGAAGTGGGTCGTGGTTGTGTGTTTCAGCAAGGCGATGATCCAAAACGTACATCTGAATCCACACCGAAATCACAAAGACCGCAGAGTTACACTTTTGGCATAGCTATTCCGGTCCTCTGACCTTAACCTTATTAAAATCTCTGGGATTATAGAAGACTAACTGCTGGTGATGGTGATAAATAAATAACTTGAAGTTCAAATAATTGTAACCCCCCTGAATTTATTCTAATAAAATAAATGTATCAAAAAAAATTCTATGGAAGAGTTCCCACATATTTCCCACATAAAGACATTTTTTTTGTAGCCTTTGTACCCATCTTTACCACTGGGGCCAAGAATTCTGGAGCTGACTTAACTGGAGATGCAGATGTTTGACCACTAATTTCCAGAAATATTTTTTTTATTTGTATCCAGGCTCATGATCGAGGACTTCATCCCAAAGGAAGCATCAACTGTGCTGGTTACAAAGTGCTGATCTCAATGGATAAGTACCTGGAGCTCCTGGACACCAGCCTTCCTGGTAAGACATTGTGAGCTATAACTTTTGAGCTGCACTTAACAAGGTACTAGTAGGGACGCTGATGGTATACTCAAGATAGGAACCCCTACAAATGACCAGAATAGAGTGACTTGAGTGAAGCAAGCTGAAACTGCTTGTGCTGGTTGAACTGTGTGTAACTGGGAGTGTTTGGGGAACAGATTGATCACTGAGGAGCAAAGGAGTGAAGGAGGTAATGTAGTAATGTAGTATATAATAATAAGGGATATAGTCCTTGATTCATCCAACACTGGCTGAAGCTGTTTTAATATGATGGTGTTATAGTGATTCATTGTACATCTCAGAGGAGACTTTCATTCATCTGCATTTTTATGTGTGTGTTTTTCCCCTCAAGATGTAAAAGCCAAAGTGGGCAGTTCTCCCTTCCTGAAATGTGCCACACAGTTCCCGCTCATTCTGTGGCACCCGTATGCGCGACATCACTACTTCTGCGCAGCCACAGAGAAAGAGCAGGAGAAGTGGCACGCTGTGTTTCAGGATTGCATCCGCCATACCAACGACGGTGAGTCACTGAGCCAGATGATGTCAGTTTCAAATACGTTTGTGAAAAAAAACAGTGAAGACCTTTTCTTTGATGTGCCTAATCACATGCCCAAATCTGAGCAACATCTCATCTTCTGTGAACCCCATGTCCCAATACCTGCTTATCTCATTTCACCAGGACCCTTTATGTCTACAGTGATTAATCAAATAAGGCAGATAGTCGATTACAGTGATAACACCTGATTACATTACAGGCCTTTTTGACAGCAGCAGTTTAACAGGCGGGAAATGTAATCAGAGCTCTGCATGGAGAAAAAGCATTCCTTTGACATACTGGAGAATAGAAAGAATTTTGTAGCTCAAGGCAAAGAGGGAGGGGGAGAGAGAGAGAGAGAGAGAGAGAGAGAAAACATAAAGAAGATGAGATCAACATTTAAGTGTGCAGGACTTGTTGCTTGTTTGAATCTTCACCTTTACAAGGTCATTGTAGTCTTTGTTATACTATCATGACATTCTGAAAAGTTCATTGTTTCTAATTATACCTAAAAGATATAACTTTCTGGGACATTTTTTCCTTCATCAATTGTAACTATGCACTCACCATCCACTTCATTAGTAACGAATGCTCATTCACGCAATTATCCAAGTGGTCAGTCATGTGGCAGCTGAGCAGTATGTAATATCCTTCAGAGACAAGACAAGAGCTTCATGTTGGAAATCAGAATGGGGAAAAAATGTGACTTTGACCATGGCATGTTTGTTGGTGCCAGACAGGCTGCTCTCACCAGAGGAGAAAGACTAGCATGGGATCGAGCTGACAGGAAGGTGACAGTAAGACAAACAAGCACTCTTTATAACCGTGGTGAACAGAAAAGCATCTCAGAATACATTACCCTGGAAAACTAAATGCGAAAACTAAACGTCAGAATGTCAGAATAAATATAAATATAAATGGGGCTTCTGATCAACCTGTAAGTCAGGTAAACATTGTAAGACTATTTTATGAATGAAGGCTGATAAAGACAAACTGTTTTGGTCATGATTAAGTTTGTAATCTTATTTATTGCATATTAAATGAAAAATAGTTTCGTGATTCCTTGTTAGATAGTCAGTGTATTTGTATTCGCATTTTTCACTGGCGTCAGAATGACTTAAGATGCGTGGAAAAGCGAGTAGTTACAGTTCCGGAAAGCTTGGAGTATTCAGAACATCATACACTATCATAACGTCAACCTTTCTGTCCTGCTTTCTTTCTCTCTATGTGTCTCTCGGTGCTGCAGTTTGTAAAAGTGATCATTTTGTCTTGTCTAAACATGGTGTTTGGTAAATCTTGGCCCACTGCGTTGCAGGTTTTGTTATTGTTACTGAGACGCTTTTTTTCCCCCCTGAATTGCCTCTCACTCTCACAGGCAGCTGACTGACGGCGGTTTTTTCTGAGTAACCCTGTCTTGCCACATAAACAAGCCGACACTTGTCAAGCGTAGATCTGAATTTCTGAATCTTTCCCACATTTCATTCATTTACAGCTTTTACTTGAAGATATCCTGGAAATCAGGATTGCCAGTTTACCTTTTTTTAGCTAATGTACCACATCATATTGAGCACAATGCATTACTATTTACTACTTAAAAAGTAAAAAAATTATATTTTTCTAATGAATCTTCCATCAAAATGGACTTTCACACCCTTATGCATCATTTATTCATAATTATTTGTACAGATGTAAAAACATAACAACAAATTAATATTTTTACTCTAACTCAGTTTAAAACAGTATTATGCGATACTTTGCTACATTCAGCCATTATTCCTGTTGGTAATGTTTGAAGAGCTTGTTCTAGTTTTTTGACTAGGAAGTTGTTGGTTTATTTGTCTCTGCATGTCCTTATGAAGGAAACCAGTGACTTGGCATCGATGAGGCATCTTTGTCATTACAGATGCTTGTTTTGAAAATAAATGAGCCTGGGTTATGAGTAACGCTCTTCTACAGTTTCACAGAATACAGGTGCTGTCTCACTAGTCATCAAGGAGTTAATAGCATAACTACTCTTCCATCTTCTTGAATGATTGTTTTTTTTTCTGTAGAAGTAGCTTTTCTTTAGAAAGATACTACTAACTGCTCAACTGCTGGTATTAAATGATAGCAGGGCTAAGCCTTCCTGTCTTTCAAAGATAAAATTATATTAGTGTAAAGTTTAATTTTTGGCATCCATGTCATATTATTTATAATAAATGACTTCCAGTGGATTCATTTGGAAAGAATCCAGTTCAACAGCCCGAGAAAAAATACACAGAATGGTATGAAGACACCAGGATAGGTCTGATTTCCTTCTAGCCCAGACTGTAGATTCATGCAGCCAATCAGTGATGAGCCGTGTCGAGTGAAAAGTTTTCAGGCTGCTTTTTTTGACAGACATCATCAGAAGTAACTGAAAAGCCACATGCGAAATGTAGTCACAAATCAAAAGAACAAATTGCGCAAAAGGAGACTTAATGGTTTTGAGTTTTTCTTTATTAAAATGCGTTTCAACTTGGTGTTCAGAGGAAACATGATCTGACCCAGTAGACCATTACAGACTTTAAATATTTAAAAGAAATCAGAAATCATGTATCTGTATATGCCTTTAAGTGTTGGAGTGTGTGGGTGTGGATGTGTGTGCTTGTGGTTTTCCCCATAGCATTCTTATTATGCCTTTAATGAGACATAACATGCATCTGACTCAACATTGTTAATTGTGCTATTATTTCGAATATGATGTATATTATAGTCAAAGGTAATGTTGTAGTACTGAAGTCTGGTCTTGGTCTTGAGATCAGTCTCGAGATCACCTTTTTACTTATTTTGTCTCCTTGGAATTGAAAGCAATTCTTCTTCTTAGATCTTTCATCAGTGTCAGACTAGAGTGGTGTGAGGTGGAGGCATAATTATAGAGGGAAACCTCAAGACCCTTTTTCGCCCCCAACCACAGTGACAATGATAAACTTTTCCATTTTACAAAATGGCAAATAAACAGCAAAATTAAGGCCTTAATTCACATTGTATTGACTGGTTCTATGCATTTTATATACAAAATATAGTCTTGGTCTCGACTCGGCCTTGTCTTCTCCAAAGACTTGGTCTTGACTCTGTCTTGATCAGGACTCCGGCCTTTAAAGTCTTGGTCTTGACTCACTACACTAGAGTTGGTCTTGTCTCCATCACTAGTCAGAGGTAGTCAATAAAAATCTAATATCTATCAATGGCTCAACAATGAAACGATCACGTCTGAGCAATGCACTATAGAAGATGTTCTTCAGGCAGTGCTCCAGCCTTACTAAACTTTACAGCATGCTGCTTCCTTGTCCTAGTTTGCTGGGAATAGTTACGACATGAGAGAAAATACAAGCGCTGGCCTTTCTAGCTTTGTAGCTTGCTGCTCTATAAATTCTAGAGAGGTTTTTTTTTTTCCCTTCTCTCTGCTGGAGTTCAGATTCCTTCGTTCTGTCTGGGTGGGAGGCTGTAGAGACAGGAATGCACACTGGCAGTGGGAAAAGTGTGTGTGTGTGTGTGTTTCTGTGTATGTGTGTTACTGTATGTGTGTGTGTGTGTGTTACTGTGTGTGTGTGTGTGTGTTTGAAGGACGCATTTTCCCAAAAAAGGCCTGGAGTGAATTTTCAGCCTTTTTTCCTTTTCTGTTATTTTTTTTATTGACTTAAGTCTTTTCCCCCAGTTATGCTTCTTTTCAGTACAGGGTTTTAATCTGGCCATCAGACAAGATGATAAAATTGTCATTATGGCATTGTCTAAGTGTCTGCCTGAACCTTTCCTTGGTTTCATGCTGAATTGCTACTTGCCTGTATAAACAAGGCTTAAGATCCATTTGAAAGATATAAAGAATGTAATCTGGAAAGGAAAGATCTCAAATTTCCTTTGCTTTTTAGTAACTCGTGGCCTACTCTGACGTGTGTATAGACACACACACAGACGCCCATACATACTCAGAAGAACCACGCCAAACCGATCACGCTTGGCACAAAGGTGGTATAAAGCGAGTGTGCATGTGCAATCAGGTGAATGTGTTTTTGTACTCATCTCTACTACTGTTTAAAGCCTGAAGCTCTACAGCACACACACTTAATGCGACGTGTTCAGGCACAATTAAGGCAAAGCCCTATAATTCAGCTCTAGCGGTTTTACTCAACCAGCACACAGGAAACCCTTTGTTTTGGTTTGTTGTTTTTTTTTTTGCCCATCTCCATAGCACTGTTTGAGATGTTTCATATGACTGACACATAACCATGACTTTGTCTCACCCAGCAGTGTCCACTTCCTTTTCTTCTTATAAAGTTGTAGGCGTTTGTTTGAGGATTCAGTCATTATTAAGATTAAGCTAAACCATGTAAGGTGAAACCAAATGCTTTCTTAAGAATATTTGCAAAGCCAATTATTTTCTCTTTAATTTCCTTAAGTATGACTGGTAATGCCTGTTTGTAATGATCTAATTACACTAAAAGATCTCTCTTTATCATGCGGCTGTTGATTTCTCAGTTCTGCAACTTTTTTGACAACAATTTTTTGACATGGAATAGTGTTCAAGATAGATAACAAAATTTTTTGTTTTCTTAATTTAAGAGAGAGAGAAGAGGAAAAAAATTGAGGCTAGTGAGAGAATGACTGCTTATGCTTATGCTTGTGCTTATGCTCATGGTCTTGTGGTTAGGGTGTCTGCCCCGTGATCGTAAGGTCCCAGGTTCGATTCCCATGACTGACAGGATTTGGCTGAAGTGCCCTTGAGCAAGGCACCTAACCCCCATTGACTCCCCGGGCACTGTGGCTAGGGCTGCCCACCTCTCCAGACATGTGTGTTCCCTAGTGTGTGTCTCACTGCACGATGGGTTACATGCGGAGGTCCAATTTCGCTGTGTGCAAGCACAAGTAACAAAAATGTCTGACTTTCACTTTCACTTTATAACCATTTCTAACCTGAGTCACAACGGAAGTCAAGCTTTTTGCAGATGTTCCACAACATCGATCGATAAGATAGAGGTGTGACTCTCTTCTTTTCAGATGATACAATGTGTATTTCGGCACACAATTTACAGATTCTGAAGTGTTCAGGTATCAATTACAAGACTTAGTGGTGACTTAGTGGTGGTCATTTCCTGTGTGTATGTACACATGAAGCAAAGAAGAATCAGAGCTCGCTCTCTCTCTTTCTCTTTCTCTCTCAATCTCCAACTCGATCCCACACACACGCACCAGGGAAGTAGTTTGCCACCTGAATCAATTACAGCTGTGTCGATTTTTAGCCTTTCCCACTTATGATTTCAGTCGAATCTGGGTGCATATGTCGATGCCTCTCCATCATAGACAGTTGGACCAATTTACAGATTCAAATCATTTTATTCTTTACATTCCTACTACAAAGAGAACAAAGAAACAGCATTATGTATTTTAAACCTTACATGTCCTTACTTAGGACACAAATGTTATTCCCTTTTTTAAAAAAATAATTAATTAGTAATTTGAGGATTACTGGAAACTGAAAGCCGACCAGTTGCCAAGGAAAATAATAATCATGCTAATCGCAGATTATGGCGGCGCACACAGACGTTAGACCCATCATTAAGACATACACTAAAAGGATCTGCCGACAAGAATGGGACACATAAACCAGTAACAAACTGCATGAGATGTGGCCGAAAGTCAGCACTCACCTACAAACAAATAATAGAAGTAGTATATACCAGATGTTGAATAGTCCACTATAGACTGATGGCCACTCATTAAAAGGTGAAGAACCACCACACAATGTGCAATGTGCCAGACCAATATCATTGAAACATATACTGTATTAACTGATGTGCAAGATACCACAAAGATAGAAAACAACTATCAATACCCCAAACAATGAAGGATCTCTTCAACAATGGCAATGCAACAGCGATCGTTAAGTTTCTTAGAAAAATAAAACCGAAAGTCTATATTTGATAGAAGAGAGAAACTAACTATCAAAGACTGACTGAAAAGACTGGAGCTGTACTGCCATAGAAAGAAACACACTAAATAACTAAATTAAATTAAAAAAAAAATGAATGAAGATAGATAGATAGATAGATAGATAGACATGTTGTAAATATATCGTGTTTACAAAATGCATCTAAATAAATTATTAATTAAATTAACCACTATAAAAGCAGCATGTGGGCGATTTTATTTTTGTTATTTTTTTATTTATTATTATTATTATTATTTTTTTTTTTGCATGCAGATTTCTGAACTGTAATATATGATGCACATTAAGCTAGTCGGTTGTTGGACCAGTCCAGCTGTGATGAGTGGCCCTTATTTAAATAAAATCTCCTGGGAAATGGAGCTGTAATGCTTTAACATGATAAATTAATATTTTCTGGAAATTTAAAAGGATACTGAAAGCATAAGTCATGAGTGGGTTGAATGAGTTATGCAGGTCTGTCTGCATGTCTGTGTGAAAATCTACACAGCTGCACGACTCCCCTGCTTTTTTCTTTAAACACCCGAATGCCATGTGTAACTCAATACATGAAGTACACGCAGAGGAATGTGGCCGTATCAGTGAATCCAGCAGCATCGCTGGCCCGGGCTCGGCTTTCTCAGCGGCTCTTCTGAACTGAACAAGGGGTCATGTTATTGCTGGAATGCATCGGGGCTTCAAAAGTATGTTGGTAATTGGAGGGTGGGATATCAGAGAAATTCTGGACTCAAAGGATTCTCAAACTGAAGTCAAACTGAAAATCCCAGCATCAGTAATGTTGGACTGAATGTAATTGTTAAATAGTCATTTGACAGGTGATATATAACCACGTATCACTGATGCTTAGCAAAAAATGTGGAACTGTTAATGAATGTAATAAGGTACAGCCAATCAGGGAGTTTGAGTTTAATGTGGGTTTATCTTCAGTAATATGAAGGGCTAAACAAAGCAATATTTAACCCAACAATATACAATGAAGTACTATGCAAAATCCATAGCAATGCCACCTATGTACGTCACTGGCTGCGTCTGCCAGTGCACCTATAAAGCAATATGGCTGAAACCGCTCTAGAAGCTTCCGTAGACATCTATTGCTTTATATATGCACTGGCAGACGTAACCAATGATGTGCACAGGTGGCGTCGCTATGTAGTTTCCATAAGCAGTTTTGCTGGTACTTCAGTGTAGTAGAAATAGGACATAAAAATATCTATGTGGTTTGCTATTTTTGGAAATGACTGAACACCTTCTGAGCAATCGGATTTGAGAATTGAACAGTACTGTGGTAGAAAAAAACATAACCCTCCTAACTTTTTGTTTAGGAGTCTAAACTTGGTATGCAATTTTTGGTATGAAATCACAGACCTGTGTATAAACAGCTTGCCCTGATTCTATTTCAGCAGCTTGATTGCATGTGTTCATTTTACATTACGTTTTACAGAACATAGTTGTGTTAAGTGCATTCTGTTCACACTGGGGTCCCAGTAAAATCTGGTATGTGAGGGTAATTAATTTCCCAGCCACTCCATCACGCTGTAATGAGTAATTAGGCATATATCTGTCCTAACCTCACAGCTGGAGCATATCAGGATAAAGACATGATGAGTAAATCTCATATTTAGGTTAAGTAGAAATGTTATTTGTTGTGATTAAAATCCTTTAAGCCATTTGTTCCCATTGTTTCCCCCAAAAAAGTCAGTTGGTTAAATCTATCAGACCTTAAAGTGACTCATACAGTTATGTTTGTGTTCATGATCAGTCCACAGATAAGTTAGTGATTCAAAGATAATAACATCTCATATAACCTTACCATTTGGTGCATAAGATAAGGGCTGTGTAGATAAATAGGATTGTCAGGTAATGGTGTAAATATAAGAAGCCTTTTCAAGGTCACTGTTCTTTCCATTTCCTGTGAGAAAGTTGATATCTACTTCATATCCATAATATTCATATACTTTTAAAGATTCTACTGTATGCACCAAATACAGTAGCCCTATCAGTGTTATAATCTGGATTACAACATTTCCTTTCACAATGCATGTCGGGTCCATGCAGAAAGAAAATGGCCCTGGTCGTGTGACCAGGTCCACCAAAATGATCATATGGAAGCAATATAGCTTATCTTTCAGTAAATAAAGCCCATGCAGAGAAGTGGATGGTGCAGTGAGGAATGTTGCTGCCTGACAGTTCCTGGGTTCTGGCTTTGAGCTTTCCTGAGCTTGGATTACTGTATATGAGGAGTTTCGCATGTTCTTTTACGGTTTTCCTCTGGGTTCTCTGGTTTCTGCCAGCTGTCCGAAAGAGCTGTTAAGTGGACTGGGTATTCTAAATTGCATTTTAGGGTGTATCGTGTATTTCCGCATCACACCTGGCTGTCCTGGGATACTAAACATGATGAACATCTGTGCTTTACAACCTTTGGTGGCTGGAGGGATTAAATGGGCTAATGTCCATACAGGAATTTACTTTGAGGCTAACAGGAACTGATAACTTGTGTAGAAGGAATGGTCTAAATAGTGCCCATGCCTTGAACCGTGCATGAAAAGAGAAAGAATACTGAAAGAAAAGGCATGGTTTATGTTATGTTAGACTCGCAGCATTTACAGTGTGACAGTAGTTACATTTCAGATTCAAGTCCTTCTGTACAATTTTCTATAAAGTGTGTTTCACATTAGCATATACTGTAGAATGGTATATGAAATAGAGCACAGGTTGTCAGGTAGTGGGCTGTGGGCCAGATGTTGACCTGGGAGTGCATTTCAGTCATCCAATCGAGTACATGGAAATGTACTGTAGCTGTAATGATGATAAATGGGTGCTTGTATTTCAACCAGATCATCTGTTGTGGTTTATCCAGTGGCATAGAGTACTGAGCAAAAGTCTAGGCATATTGTTTTTAGGTATGACTTCGGTTTGGTTCTGTGTTATTGAGTCAGTACAAAAGGATTTTATATTTGCAAATGCGACTTTTTCCAACAAAAAAAACATAATGCAGATAATGCTGCTGGGTTTTGCATACAAAAAAAGAAGTAAGTATGGCAGTCAAAGTCTCCAGAAGAGCTGTGGCAGATTCTCCAAGACGCTCAGTAAAACTTAAAAGCTCATTTCCTTATAAAACTGCACACATTATAAAACACCTGGGAACACTGTTTAAGAAAAAGGCACACCATATATGGACTTCCTTTAGTATATTACTGTTTACTGCACTTTATAATGTTTACAGCAAGACTGTGTGCTTTGTTGCCTATGCGTTTATTCTCTGAACATCAAATTCAGACCAGAGTAGTAACATGAAACACCACTCCAAATCAAATCGAATGATTTGGATGTACTTATATCCATATTTATAGCCATAAAGGTAACTGTTCAGACATGTTGGTTTTTCAGCAAGTATTTAGACCACCGCTACTTCCTCAAATACCCCTGAAATAGAGTCTTGCTTTCTTCTCCACCCAAGTTCTGGGATATGCTGTGTTGTCATGCATGAATACATGCACACATACACCCACAGAAGCAAAGCACAACTGCATGTTTGTGTGTGTGAACTTCCTGTGTACACTCCTCCATGCCCCACACCCAGCCCACTTCCAAGTTACTTCCCCTCTTTGTCACAAGTCTCTCTCACACACACACACACACACACACACACACACACACACACACACACACACACACACAGAGGCATGTGATTGGTACCACATGCTGTTATTTTAATTATGGATATATGTTTGCTGTAACCATCAATATACCCAAGCAGTTGAAAACAGTAATCAACGTCTGGCTGTTATTTAGTGTCTCAAGCCCTCAATCCTCTAATGAAGGCTGAATTTGCATGTAGAAGCGTGACCGTGTTTAACTGATAATTCCACAAGGCAGCCACACAGGCAGCAGTTCCCAAAGCTGGAATGTTCTGTGGTCATGCTATGTAGAGTTTGTTTGTGTGTGTGTGTGTGTGTGTGTGTGTGTGTGTGTGTGTGTGTGTGTGTGTGTGTGTGTGTGTGTGTGTGTTTGTGT
>JAOVYV010000027.1:4498852-4510812 GCA_025674545.1 Hassar affinis
GCAAACTCCACACAGAAATTTCCCAGGTTGCCCCACCCGGGGATCGAACCTGGGTCCTTCTTGCTGTGAGGCGACAGTGCTATCCTCTGCGCCACTGTGCCGCCCCATAAATAAATATGTATTTGATAAATGATAAATTTATAAATGATATGTAAATTAGTGGGCGAGATCCACTGGGCAGGATACACACTTGTTTTGATGTACGTTATTTTAACGAATCAGACGCAGATTCGTTCATACACCGTTCCATGCTCTCAAATCTACGCTAATCATCACTAATCATTCATTAAGGTTTATATTATATGGATGTTTTTGCATATAATTAACCAGTGTGCTATTTCTGTCTCCTCTCTCTCTCCCTTTCTTGCTTTTTCTTCTCTCTCTCAGTTACAGCAGGAGTGTGTCTTATGGTGGCGTCAGTGGCTTTAGTTTTGGTTGGAGTGTGCTGGGTGAGGTAAGCCCTCAATCCTTCCTCGCGGCATCGTTTGTTTTTTTGGAGCCGAGCGTGACTGATTAGATCAGTAGGAGCTGTAATTGGACAAATCTAACTGAACGAGCTGCTCACGTTGAGTTTTCTGTGACAGGATGCAGAAAGGAACTCGTCTGGCACAGAAAGTGGACTACCCAGCCTTCGGGGTGATGAGCCCCCACTCTTACGACAGTGCAGCTGTGAGTGAAAAACACACATACACAAGTCATCGCTAGATACATACACATTTTGCAAATTTGAAAAGCTTTGTTGTTTTCATGCTGTCATTTCTGTTTTAGTGTGGAGATAAAAACCTGGCCCAAAGTGCTCAGATGTATCATTATCAGCACCAGAAACAGCAGATGCTGTCACTTAAGTGAGTAGATCAACATCACCAGCTCAGCTGCAGTACCTCTTATTTCATTTCTAATTCATATTCATCTAATCATATCCATAATGGCAGTTTTCAGCTGCTTCGACTCTATTCTGCACTTGATAAATCTGCATAAATGTGTGAAAAGTAACACAGTTTGGGTTTTAAAAGGAAATAATACATGCAGGGGTTGTGTGAGGTGGCAAAGCGGAGCGCCATTACCACCGCAGCGTGTAATGTTTGCGTAACAACATGGTCCAAAGTGTGTTATTCCACTTATACCACAGATTACAACACACTGATCTTTTTAATGGGTAGAATTAATATTGCTGAACGTCCGCGAGGCAAGTTAGTTCCTGTCCTCAGTTAGATTAGAACCATGATCGTATCTCCTTCTCTCTCTCTCGAAGTTAATAAAGAAAAAAGAAGCTTGTCATTTTAATGGGAAATTGGAAATCAGATTTTCTATGCTGGGAACCTGTGATACTGTGACTAAGTGCTGACACGTGAGATATATCGAGTGCGTAACCCTGCCGTACATGTTACAGCTGGAACTACTGTCAGAGGTATGCGGTTATACAGGAAAAAATGCACACCTTCTGGCCAATCAGATGTGAGAAATCAATCGCAGTGTTGTATAAAGAGAAAATAGCTCATACATCAAAATACACACACATATGGCGTCTGCTGGGGGCAGGGGTGGCTCAGTGGTTAAGGTGTTGTGTTTCTGACTAGAAGGTCGGGGGCTCAAGCCTCAGCACCACCAAGCTACCACTGTTGGGCCCTTGAGCAAGGCCCTTAACCCTTAACTGCTCAATTGTATAAAATGAGATAACTGTAAGTCACTCTGGATAAGGGTGTCTGCCAAATGGCGTAAATGTAATGTAAATGTACTGTACATTATTATTCATATACATTGAAGTACCAGAAAAACTGGTATAGCAGTTAATACATGGTCGGTTCCTAAACGATCTTGGAGGGTTGGAACGTTGCACAGTAACAGTCACGCTGATGTTTGTTGAGGCCCCAGCATTGATTTCCAATGTTACTTGAGGCACTGTTGTACGTTTATCATGTGAAACGATTCTTGGCAGCCATTGCAGGTCACGTTCACCCAGAGTCTTTTTACGGCCGCGCTGCTGTCGTAAGTTCGAGGTTTTGCCCGAATTCTTGTAGTTACAGTGCACTCTTGAAATGCTCATATGTCAAAATCCAAACTTTGCTTCTACCTTAGAAATTCTATGACCCTTCTCATGAGCTCCACCTATTAAACCGTGTTGAAAAGGGCAAGATAGTGATAACTTGCCATTCTAGAAGCTTCCCTAGATGTCTATCAGTTTATATATGCACATGTGGATGCAACCAATGATGTGCATGAGTCCAGTATCAGTTTTTCTGGTACTTCAGTGTTCACAAATAATAATAATAATAATAATAATAACTGTTGTTTTTGTATTCAGACAAAGAGATGAACCGAAGATCCCTGATTCCGCAGCTACCTCAGATGAGGAGAATGAGGATGGAGACTTCACTGTGTATGAATGCCCTGGACTTGCCCCGGTAAGCAGCAGTTCCCTATTTGTGTGTGTGTGTGTGAGAGTGTGTGTGAGTATGTATCTCCCAGGGTGGTCCAATATAAAGCATTTCCCTGCAGGTCAGAATCAATGGTATTATATGGCACCTACAGTGTTATATCCAGTGTGTATCAGTGTTATTTATATGGTGTCTGGTATTTGAATCTCTTTGTCTCTGTCACTTGCTCTCTTCAGACTGGTGAGATGGAGGTGAAGAACCCTCTGTTTGATGACTCCACCCTCCATCTTCATCTTGACCTGCAAAAAAGCTACAACTGAACCTGGACTGATAACGCTCGATCACACTGGAAACATATCCCCAATCTTTCACCGAGGTCACATCCCATCTGCGAGCCATCACAAAGACATTGTGTAGATGAAGAGGAAAGCGGCTGGGAAACAATAGGAGGAATGAGGAGAAGAGGATTCGCGCTGCATTGATTCGACGTCACCTAGACATCCAGGGCAGCTCCGGTGTTCCTAGTCGCTTTCTGTTTTCAACTTTCCTCTCTGTCCATTGTTCATTTATTGCCTGTTACATTGTGTGTTTAGAAACTTGGAAGCAAGTTAACATATCTGCCTAAACAAATGATTTGCCTTTAAACATACAGAAACAGCTATGGTCTTATATACATGCGTACACCGTCCTGCATGAATGGAGCATTTCCTCTAATACTCTCATCCTACCTTTGGAGGAACGATACTCTGGCACCAATTTGAAGCAGTTCATCTTTGTTTTACCTTTTTTTAAAATTTATTTATTTATTTATTTTCAATCACAGTGATGTAACTCATTTAAATCTTTTGCACACGTTTCTGCTATCCTTAGCTTTGCTGAAATTCCACTTTCAGACATTACCAGTGTACTATGGCCTTTACAGTATATGCACGCATCAGTATGAAACATGGAGTGCATGTCAGTTCTAGTTTTCCACACCGCTCTCTTACATGGCAAACACCTAGTATCCTATTATCCGATGTCACCCGGGATTCTTAACTGGAAGCCTTCCTTTAGCTGAAATACTTTGAAATACTTTGCACATTCGTGATTTATCTGTGCCCTCCAAGTGCAAGGTGGAGTTTATTGGAACCAGCTCTGGGCTCATATCAAAGTTTCTTATATTCAGTTATGAAAATAAATATATATGGGCATATGAGAAGCATGGAGGTGGAGCTGGTAGCATTGCATCTTCATGGGCCCTGGTCCCAAAAACATGCCAGTAGGTGGACTGGCTACACTGAAGTGTGAATGAGTGTGCTTGGTATTTTTGCGTTGTCCTGACATCCCATCCAGGCTGTATTCTTGCCCTGCAACCCAGGGTTCCTGGGATAGGCTCCGGATCCAACACTACCCCAACCAGAATAAAGTGCATACTGAAGATGAATAAAGAAATGAACTAGAAGTGTATTCGGGGGGCGCAGACCTCTGCCAAAGGCCAATAGGCCCTTCCACCTAATTTCATGATAATCGGACCTATAGTTTTTCCATGATCCTGCTGAAGGGCAGTGGTAGCTCAGTGGTTAAGATGTTGGCTTACTGATCAGAAGGTCATGAGTTCAGATCCCACCACAGCCAAGCTGCCACCACTGGGCAAGGCCCTTAACCTCAACTGCCCAGTTGTGTAAAATGAGATAAATGTAAGTCACTCTAGAGCAGGGTGATTACCAAATGCCATAAATTAATAGTTAATGTAAATGAAGGGCTAAACTAAAAGCATAACCTCCTAGGCAAGAGGTAAAAATGCACATTATTCAATTTAATTGTGTAAATGAAACAGTTGTGGCTCCCTGTTCAGAGCTATCAGTAAGTTTCAATCACTGGACAAAATGTATCTGTACGGATTAAGAGCAAAAGATGGATTTCCGAGCAGAGCAACAGAAAAGTGTTTTGAGTTTGAATCCAGGTCAGGAGATTGAGTTGCAGGTTTGAATCCCAAGGATCCCTCAAGCATCCCCTGTCAATCACAGCAATGCTAGCCAATCATAGGTATCTGTGAGCTGTGGGTATATGTATGCAGAAGAGTGCAGATAGAGCTTACTTCCACGTGGCTTACACTGCCCTATGACGCAGCAGGAACAGTGCTATGTTAGAGGAAATGCTGTTGTGCAAAAAAAATGTGAAGGTTCCCTGATCAGGCCCAGAGATTCTCCATGCATATGATCCCAGAGTTGGAGTCCAATATCAGGTCACTACTCAGCCGTTAGATCTGCCTTTTTATTTGTACGATATTGTGAATACTGTGCAATGGAAACTGAACTTGTGCATAAAATGACTTGATGCTTAAACATATCAAACCAACATTGGATTTCAACAGCTAGACTGTAAAACACACCCGGCTGTTCACTTCACACTACGCGTGATTTACTGTATGTACCGAAAAAAAGCCACACTATATGATTTATAGACGTCATGATGTTCCTTTCTACCAAAGTAGAGTCAGTGATGGTATTTTCTAAAACTCTAGTTGTGGTTTTAATATTTTCATAATTGTGCACATATGAATAAGCCTAAATGATATAATGTAGCCTTTGTATAGTCTGTATTGGTCTTACTATGCATGAGCTGAAGCTATGGAATGATAAAGGGAGTCCGTATGCATTTTCAACATTGCTTTATGACCCTAAGCATATTTTTTTTCCTGTGCCCTGCTGAAAATTTGAGTTGTGGTCCCAACAAATCGGAGAAAACTGACACCGCAACTGTGAAAATTGGCAATTGTGCATTGAATGTGAGCTGACCGCTGCTCATCCTTATGATCTGTGATGATGTGCCCTGTTGTATATAACTGCAGCTGTGTATAGACAAGGCTTGAGGGCCGCCTGCTCGGTTTTTGCTGTATTTGTACAAAACCCCTGTCCTCTCTGCAGTAGATCTCGCATTGCGCCTGGCGATTCGATGGTGTGTTCAGCTGAAGTATTCGCTCTTTGCTGCTGGTTCTCAGGAAAACTGCCAACAGTAGCAAGACCTTTATTAACCCGTATCACCTTTCTGTCCTCCTCGTAAATCAACCCTGATTTCAATCAAAATGGCTTCATGCCTCAGTATGTTGACTATCATTTTTAAATGAAAAATGATCCGCCCTCCTTTCAAAGAAGGCTTTTTAAACACGTCGCCTGGAACACACCTCGCCAGAGTGTTCCCACTTTAGTAAAGAATACAGAAAAGCTCTGTCTTTTCTCTCATTACGTATATCCCAACAACTACAGCCTACCCTCTGTCATCTAATGAGTAGGCTCATATACAATTAGGAAATCTGCGTAACATCAGTTCCTTCCCATACACGTCCCGCTGTGTATGATGGTCTTGAAAATACCGAACTCTTTTTCACCTAATGAAATTTATCATGCATGTAAAGATAGGATATTATATAAAGAGGAAGAAATAAATATTTATATTATATCAAACTCTTGTCACATTGTGTATTTTTAAGGTATATTTTGGAGCTTGGAATAGTCACACTTCCACTTTTGCCAGGAATAAATTGCATTTCTGGAACACATGCAAAGACTTTCAGTACTGAAGCTTAACGCAGCATTACATAATATATAATAAACAGCTGATATAATGATTAAAAAAAAAGTGTAAACTCACTGCCATCTGCTGGGCAAAAGGGACAAACCACAGACTTAACCAGTTTAGGGCTAGGGATTTAAACCAGGCTCTGGTCTAAGTAGTGAATTAACAATATTTTCTGATTTTGTATTTAATACACAATTGGATCTCAGGATTTTTGCTGAACAAATCATTCTCTTCTGAGTCACCATATTCACTAGCTACAAGGCCCCTGAATTCAATGATGTCTGGGGATTTGGCCCCTCCCAAACCGTCCCCTGCTCCAACCCAAATAAAAAAACAAACAAAAAAAGAATTGAAAACTCATTTCCTGCCATTCTACAACATTTAAATATGCACTAACCCACGGGATGAATTTTTCTTTATTTTTTCCAGTGCTCTCTCTCCCTCTCTGTCCTTACTCTCAACACACTAGAGCAAACATGAAGGAAATATTATCAGTAGTGGTGTTTCTTGTCATGATGTTCAGGAATGGATTAAATAACCATTTTGGAGCTGAATAGCTGGGTGAACATGTGGCTAATGAACTTAACAGGTAACTTAGCTATTGCAGTTAATGTTAGTGATGGTTGAAACATTTTCTAGCATACTGGCTTGCTTCTCTGTGTAGGATTACACGTTACCATAGAGATACAGAGATACTTCCAGTTCTGGATTGGCATGGACATTCTGGACCATGCTGTGTTTCCGGGAGTACGGTCTATGTGAGTTCAGCTCAGGTTTGAGCCATAACAGTTGTCCTCGTGTTGGCGTTAATAGGACAACTTTTGTGTTTGTATATGTGGGTGTCTGTGTGTGTGTGTGTGTGTGTGTGTGTGTGTGTCTGTGTGTGTGTGTGTGTGTGTGTGTGTATCTGTGTGTTTTAACCCCTTTACTTTTTTCATTCCCATTCAGTCAGTTAAGTTTTTATCCCACCACTAGTTACTTTACTCCATCTTAAATGGAGTGACACTGGACAGTGCGGTGACAGGTAATCCCTTCTATAACTGAGTGCTATATAGTTAAGAAAAAAAACCTGTAACTTTAACCAGTAAACTGATTCAAAATTTCACAAAGTCCACACTGTTGGAGATATAAACTGCTCGCTGATGGAGATTTAACTGTTTAAGTGCAAAACTGTTCGTGGCAGTTAATCCTAGCCTTCGTCATAGGAAGGCTGCCTTCATCAACCGTCCATGTGATCATCAGACCGTCCATGCGGGGTGGACAGTAAGAGGGGTGGGGTGGTGTGGTGGAGGAGTGGATTGGACAGGGAGGGGAAAATAAAGATGGGAGAAAAAGAAATAGTTAGATTTTTTAGTTAGTGGAATGTTAAGGGTATGAATAATCCAAATAAATGTTCCAAAATATTATTTTTCTACAGGAAACCGATCTTAAGACTGGAGATCATTGAATGCCTTGGATATATGATCTATAAGTCTTTCATTTGACTTTTAATTCAAAATCAAGAGGTGTAGCCATATTAATTAAAAAGGACATTCGCTTTAAATCAGAGGAAGTTATTGCAGATGTTAACAGCAGATATTTAATTGTTCGAGGCACTCTGTTTAATATTCCTGTGCTGTTGGTAAATATTTATGCTCCTAATTTCGATGATCCAGACACACAAAGTATTCAGGTCCATCCCCTTTTTACATTCCCATTCTTTGATATTAGGTGGAGATCTAAATTGCACCATAGACCTGGCTTTAGAAGAGATCTTGTGATGTAATGCTTCATGAAATTTCACACCCACATCACTACAGCATTCTGTAGATGCATGCCAAATTTCTTGAAACTTCACCATAGGGGGCGCTGCAGCTGACACATTTCATTATCTCCAGAACTGATTAAGCAACAATTGTGAAATTTGATCTGCATATTTCACTCCATTCTTGCTCTTTCTGTCACTTCATGTGATGGTCTTATTTCGCACTTTATTTGCTTTTTATTCTGTCATTTTTAAATGTTTCTTATTTGTTAAAACATAAAATTAAATAGCTGATTATGTAAAGATGTGGATAGTGTGCAGTATTAATGCATACAAGACTACAAAAACAAGAAACCTTGCTTGCAATATAGATTTTATTAAACCAATTACAAAGATATGCTTCTGTCTATGTATGTAGTTTTTCATATTTTTGCAGTCAAACACTTCATCTCAATGCACACAATCACATACCAGCCCACCTCATCTCCACTCTCTCTTTTATCACTACAACCCTGTGCACTAGATAATAAAACTAGCTGCAGAGATCCATTCCTGATTATTACTATTGCACCTCAGAAATGGCCGGATTTACAATTTTCCCTATAAAGAGGACATTCTGTGTTTTTTCATCCACTATAAAGAGCATAAATGGCCGATCAAATTTCAGTGTTCCAGGTCTTATTGGAGACGAGCCTACGAGTAATAATCCAGTCACTGCTGCTGCTTCAGCTCCAGCTTCATCCACATCTAGAGTGGCTTTGTGTACAGCCTGAGGACAAAAAAAGGAGAAATCAGTTAATTGCATAATTGATTAAATCATGTGTTAGTTTAGATTCAATGTTCAAAAACATCTACATCATGTTTAATTAATTGCAATATGAACATCCAAGACAAGCACATCTGTCCTCGTTTTGTACAAGTCGTTTTCTTACCTCAGAAACTCTCAGGTCTTTGTCAGAAATCCCAGAGAAGTTAGCGTTAGCTGTAAACATGTCCTCAAATCCCATTCCCTTGAGAATGCTGCTCAGGGAATATGACGTTTTTAGGGAGAGTTTAGGGACGAAGATGTTGTACTCACTGGAGAAAAAGAAATGTAGAAGTGTAGGTAATAAAGTAATGCTGTACTTTTCAAGGTTAGATAAATGATCTGAGTCAAATAAATTAGGTTAGAGTGAGAAAATTGTCCATTGGAAACATTTTGCATGTTATGTGTGCATTTTTAAATCGTTCATTAATTCACATCTCTGCATTGTAAAAAGAAAAAAAATCAACTCAGTATAGAAGAAGAATAATTACTACTAGGTACATTTTGAGTACCATTTCATAAATGACTAATTAAAATACTTAGTGTGTATAGATCTTCTGAAAGCAGGGCATATAGCAAAATGTAATGCAATGATCCTTATCTTAAATAAATAACTACAGAACCTCAAAGAAATTTTATTATGATTCCCAAAGAAGAATTATTGTGATCTACATAAAATATGATGATGAGTGGCTTAAGAAACTAAGACAGTATCATGAATGAAACCGCTTAAGTAGTTGCATGAAACTCATCTGTTGTCCAGTAGGTCTGAGAGTCACTCTAAACATTCTGTAGATTATAAGATAATCAGACACGTTTTATTGAAACAATAATGTACACAAATTCAGAATTACCTTCGTGGCAACCATTGTAGCCACTTGGTTATGTGGTGTGGTTGCAAAGCTTTTTCCAAATGATTAATATCTTTATCAGGCAGAGCCAGTATCATGGAGAAGGAATCATTGTAATTCAACTGAAGGACTGTAGCAGACAGTTGATCATCATGGTAGGTGTGAAAGTAATCCTTTTCAAACATCATCTGAACTGGCACAGTCGTTTCTTCATCCACATGGAACTGATCCTCTTTAGTGTCTTTGGGGTCAAATGGGTTGGACCATTTACCTTCAGGAAAAAATGCAAAAATGCTCGAAGGTTATTGAAAACATAAATAATGGCCATGGAGAGAGCACAACATAACTAAAAGAGCTTACCTTTAAAATATATATAGCTGAGCAGATACATGATGGTACCTGGATCCAGGTTTTCAATAAACTTGCTGATTTTGTTGTGTGTCTTTTCACTGACATATTTATTGATTTCATTAGTGGTCTCTGTGGTCTTCGTAAAATCGACAGTGAAGCCATCGGAAAGATAGAAATGCTTGAGTTTTTCCAGAAATTCAGGATGAGGTTTGAAGGTATCATTGACATAGACAGCAGTGCCCACGTTCAGATCTACCCCCGTCCTCTGATTGAGGTTTTGGAGGAGATCGAGGAAGGCTTGATGCAGCTTCTCAGTGGGGAAGTCAGAACTGTTGAATCCGAGGCCACTGAGAATCTGTTGATGAGTCTCACCTCCTGCTCCTAAAGACACTGCAGCCAGTGCCGTGGACACACTCAGTGGAGAGAAGAAGACGTTCTTGGACTGACCAGCAGACACAATGCTTTTGTACAGCCGGAAAGCAAAATCATTGTTGATCTCGCTCAGTGCTGGAATTTTGTTTTCCTGGTCATCGGAGTCAGACTGTTGTACTGGACTTCCATGTACGCTGGTGCAAATTAATGCCAAGGCAAAGCAACACCACAAACCCCGGACACGCAGCTCCATGATGCTTTTAATAAGATAAAAAATAATAATAAAAGGTCTTATGGACAAAGACTAATTGGTTAAGGATTGCTTAGTGAGATTTACAAAGCAATTGACTTTCCTAATTGTTTGCATGTGCTTTAAACTATTTCAACAGTTCCAACTGGGCAAGGAGCACTTCAGAATGTCAGTTTTGACTGAAGTGTCCTCAACTGGTTTGGCAAGCATTAGAATGTTCTATGATATCCATATTTTCTACAACCAAGTTCATAATTTCTCCCAAAACACAGATTAGTCCCGCCCATAGTGTTTGATTGACAGATATACCTCACTGACCATGAAAATGCAAAATCAAATAAGGTGTTTATTTTATTTTTGGCAGAGTTGGAGCATGAGGATGACAAAGTGCACTCACAAATGAGTGTATTATTATATATTTTTTATTATTATTACTATTAAATATGACAGAATAAGATGAGTTTAGACACTGAAAATAACATATTAAATGGACTTTGCATTTGCATTTTAATTTTGCCCTTATGTGACATCATTCATAAAAATAAAATGGTAAATATACTAGTATACTTTTGTTGCAAGTGAATTTAAATTGTCTTAACTTTTGCACACACATGGGAAACTGGGTAATTACACACATACACTTTTGAATTTAAATTTAAATAAAGTCTTATGATCTCATAAAAAAAAACCACTCACCCAACTGTATCCACCTGCTGCGATGTCTGGTAGCGTTGTTGCAGTTGTGCTGTCCTTCCTTAAATGTGCACAGAAACCGAAGTTTACCCTGTTTATTTTTATGCATATTCTAAATAATTTTCTAATCATTAACTGATTTCAAACAGACACTCATCACATATTGATATACTTGAAGGTTGAGTCCACATCAGTGTTTCCAATTCTGAACATGGGGTATTGTTGCAAAACTCAGTATACTTTCCTTCCTCCAAAGCAAACTCTAAAATCTAGTTCTTATTTTTTTATTTTGAACAATGACAGAAATAGATGCAGTCAAAGGATTAATATGTGTTTTAACATTATGGCAGGCATAATGTCATTTAATTTCCTTTTTATTCTGTCATTTTTAAATGTTTCTTATTTGTTAAAACATAACATTAAATATCCGATTATGTAAAGAGTTTATAGTGTGCTGTATTAATGCATACAAGAATGCAAAAACAAGAAACCTTGCTTGCAATATAGATTTTATTAAATTTTTTGTATGTGGTTTTTCATATTTTTGCAGTCAGACACTTCATCTCAATGCACACAATCACATACCAGCCCACCCCATCTCCACTCTCTCTTTTATCACTACAACCCTGTGCACGAGATAAGAAAACTAGCTGCAGAGATCCATTCCTGATTATTACTATTGCACCTCAGAAATGGCTGGATTTACAGTTTTCCCTATAAAGAGGACATTCTGTGTTTTTTCATCCACTATAAAGACGATTAAAAAAAAATGGGCGATTAAATTTCAGCGTACCAACTCGAGGTCGAGACAGGTAAACTAAGCGAACTCTAGTCACTCCTGTTGCTTCAGCTCCAGCTTCATCCACATCTAGAGTGGCTTAATGTACAGCCTGAGGATGATAAAAGGAAAAATAGCATATAGGATTAAATCATGTCTTAGTTTAGATTATATGTCCAA
>JAOVYV010000027.1:4603016-4613867 GCA_025674545.1 Hassar affinis
CATGCAGGTAGGTGAATTGGTGATGGGAAAATTGGCCCTTAGTGTATGAATGCGAGTGTGAATGTGTGTGTGTATGATGTACGATGGATTAGCGCCCTGTCTAGGGTTGGTTCCTGACCTTGGGCTCAGAGTTGCCGGCTGGGCACCGGCTCCCCCGTGACCCCGTAACTGGGAATAAGCGGTACAGATAATGACTGATTGACTGACACAGCAGCAGGACTAGAAAGTATAGGATGACAGCATGAAAATTTCTTGCTACACTTTATTTTAAAGATGGAGAAACATTACTAGTGAAGGACACTGAAGTACCATAAAAACTGGTATACCAGTTAATACAGGGGTGCTACAAAATGTATTTTATCGGGTTGCTGCCAACAAGGAGTAACAAAGTAGCAAGGGAATTTTCTCAAACTGATATTGAAGCCTGGGAGCTTAATTAGGAGAGCCTGATTTTCTTCATCTTAAGAGTTTAAGTGAAAGGAAGCTTAAGGAAATTTGAGATTAATGACACTTGCTTTAGTGTTGCTAAGCAGCCAGGAGCCCTGTGGATGGATGCCGTATTAGTGTTTGGTGAACAGTTTCACTATGTACAATGGAAAAAGGAAGGAGTATGATTCAGCAAGTCTGGTTCTGGCAGGAACGTCTGTCTGAATGCCGTATAAAAAAGTCATATGAGTCTGGTGCAAGTCTTTACTGCCAAAATGCAAGCTGTGGTGTGGTGAAAGCCACTTTTGCGAAGCATGAACATTCTTTCCGAATTACGCTCAAGGTTTTTTACCTGAACTGCAGCACAGCTGGGATGTTGAAATTCATTACGGAGAAAAACATGCTTTTTTTCATGTCTTTATCAAAGCGATGTTAGTCAAGATTAGTCACGATTGCAGCTATAGTTGAGTAGAACGTTAACACAATTATTTATTTACTCCTCAAACGGCATAATAGCCTGCCCCTATAATCTGCCATCTGGTTGGCAGTCTTCAGCTAGATGGAGTTTAGTGTTACCTGCGGTATTGCCCACTAGGCCATTCAGCTGCTTGATAGCCAAGTTAAACCACTATAAACATTCATATTCAGAATGGTCAAGAGTACTTTTGCTGTTTTAGTTTTCTTTCTAATGAGGTCTCATGAGGAGGAACATTCTGGGTCCAAGTTCATTTCCACTGAAGTACAAGAAAAACTGGTACTGCAAAATACAAAGCAATGCCCCATATGTGCTTCATTGGTTGTGTAAGTCAGTGCGTATACACAGTGATAGATATCTATAGAAGGTTCTAGAGCTGTTTCCAATGTGAGAATAGCAATACCTCTGAGAATTTCAAGGGTGTACAGTAACTACAAACATTCCGGCAAAACCTCTAACATTACAGTAAGTAGCCGTAAAAAGACAAGAATCGTTTCACATGATAGGTGTCCGACACTGCCTCACGTAACATCGTAACAAACACCAGCATGAGGACTGTGCAATGTTCCCTACCAAGTATTACATGTACATTTATGGCATTTAGCAGACACCCTTATCCAGAGTGACTTACATGTATCTCATATTATACCCCTGAGCAGTTGAGGGTTAAGGGCCTTACTCAGGGGCCCAGCAGTGGCAGCTGGGTGGTGCTGGGTCTTGAACCCCTGACCTTCTATTCAGTAACCCAACATCATAACCACTGAGTCACCCCACCCCTGTATTAACTGGTATACCAGTTTTTATTGTACTCCAATGTCCTTCACTAGTAATGTTTCTCCATCTTTAAAAATTAGTTGTATAGATGAACTACAATTCTTTTTTGGTCATCTGCCAGTTGCCAGCCACCAGTCAGGTATCCCCTATCATACAACAGCTACCAAATAGGGAGCACAAAGCTTACCACTGACACATATGATGCCAACTAACCGTGCCTTCCTCTTCCACACATATACGATCTCACAGATTAGCTATTGTTGCTGCGATTGACAGGTGAACCAGAGTATGCCATCCCTCAGACAGCATCGCCATTTTTGCTACGTCAACACCTGGGACTTACTACATTTCCGTTTTGTTGAGGCATGGCATGTTTTTTTGCTTAAGTATCACAGTAAACATGTTTAGCTGTGTCTATAATAACACAGAAAGGAGGCCCATGTGAACATAGATAAGCATTTCACACAGTTTGTGCTGAAGTCAATATTTCTGCAATGGTCTTTCCATGTAATTTGAACTAGTAGGAAAAAAAGTAAAAGAAATCAGCTATTGCACCAAACGATTCAGAAAAGTTAGCATCCAGTGTTCTATATTATGAATGTGGAGAATAAGCAAGAAAATATACATGATGAATACTCTCTAATGATAGTCTAAGATTGCACTGCAACGTATGTAATTATGCTAGGTCTATTCGTCTCTGTTTTTTTTCCCTAATGGATGCTCCCCTGAGAAGCAGTACAGAATGTTTTTGCTCTTCAAACATCTGTGAGAATGCATGCATTTGCATGCACAGAAGACCATTTACGTGCTTTCTCTTACATGTATGTGTAACGCATGTAGATGCATATAGATGTGAACTGGACAGAACAATGGGAAGCTGAACTGCTTAATAACTGCATACAAAGACCATGAGGCTGAGAATCATATGTGGGTTATAAAGAATAAAGAGATACCCAACACTCCAGGAGACAGCCAGGAATCTCAGCTGTTCGTTTATTGCAAAGAAACATATCAGAGCTTCGGTGACTCCCACCTGCTTTGTATGAGGCTAAAATAAAAGAGCAGTTATGTAGGGGGAAAGCAAACGTAACATCAGTTTTGGAATGCAAAAAAAAAAACCCTTACTAATTCAGGATTAGATGTATAAAGCATCACTGTTGGTGCAGTGGGATTTCTTAGGGATTTGTGGAGCGTTACGGCTAGAAAGTGTTCAGTCAGTAATTGCAGGTTGAAATTTCTCCGGAGAAAACATAGGCACAAACAATAGCAGTGATTGGCACTTGAGGTGCCTGGAGCCAATTTTATGTTCTGAGTGAGGACATGAAGAAAGAAAGCAGAGAGTACAATAAAAATGGCTGCAGGGATGTCAAAAAGGACAAGTGAAAGGCACAATGGGAGCGGTGGACACCTGGTGCTGTTCAAGCACATCTCTGTTTGCGACAAACATTGTTAGCATTTTGATGACGGGTCACAAAATGTACCACGTCGACATGGTTTGCATTTGTAAGGCGGCACACCTGCGAGACGGGGGCTTTTAAATCAGGAAACGTTTGCGAGAGTAAGAGGAATTAAAGGCACACCGATTGCAAGCACTGTTTCTAATTTGTACATTTCATACCGTTTTTCATACATCTGATCAATTATCATATAGCAGGTTACTCTTCTCTTCTTGTCTGATTATATTGGTCCATCTTGGTGCTCGCTTTGAAAATGCCACAGCGCATTGTGCATCTTGACCTCATCTTGGATCCATCTAATGGTGCATCCATTTCGTCCATCTGCCTTCCCATAATGAAGGTTTGAAGCATCACTCAGCGATTCTCTTGAAAGCAGCTCATCAGATCTTCAGTGACGTTGCCTTCATTTACCCAAGGCTCCTCCTGCCCTCTCCAGTGACCCTTCATGCCCTGCAGCTGTCTGTCTCTTTGAAGCTGCAATACTCCTCTCTCTCTCTCTCTCTCTCTCTCTCTCTCGCTCTCTTTTCCTCTCCACGACTCAGCACTGACTTAGTTATTGTGAAAGCTGCTATTAAAAAGCACAGCACAACAGGTTCTGTAATGGAAGGTTTTCTTCAATTACCCTCATCTCCAGGGACACACTTTCTTTATCTTTCTTTATGGTAAAGTGATAAGTAGCTACGATTAAGCCAAGCCGAGAAGAAAGGTCCTGAAGGCTCCTTACCCACCACTGCATGACCCTCAATGACCTCCTGTTCTTTGACATTAAACCTATAGGCGAAGGAAATCTGGTTAGAAATGCCGCCGGTGCTCAGATAAGCATGAATGTTACTGAGCTTCACGTCTTTCAAACGACAGCAATGATTTCTAGGTGGCAAGAAAACAAGCGGAGCATAAACTAGCTCATTATGTTTTAGCTAGGCATCATGTTGTTGTTATATAAACAATGTAAAAGCAGCATGACAGGGAAATGAAATGAAATCATGACAAAAAGGACTATCATGAGGTTTCTCAAATATGTTGGTAAATTCTTAAGGATATACTCTATACCACTAAAATATGCTATAACTACACCTAGCCCGACGGCAAACCGAACTTCACGTTAAGAAACAGGTTTACAATACATGGCTTGTTACATACAAAATGATTACAGTGCTGTTTCTAGGCAAATAGAGAAGCAGAGTATAAACTAGCTAAGAACTGAGGCGATGATTTAGCCTGGCGATGTTGAGCTTATTTAATGATGATGATAACTAGATTAGCTAGCTCATTCATTCACTCATTTTCTTGGCCGCTTATTCTGTTTCAGGGTCACGGGAGAGGCGGTGCCTAGCCGGCAGCAACAACCCTAGACAGGGCGCCAATCCATCGTAGGGCACACACTCACACACTAGGGCCACTTTAGAGACACTTTGGGCTGTGGGAGAAAACCGGAGTACCCGGAGTAAACCCACGCGGAGAACATGCAGACTCCACACAGAAAGGATCCAGACCGCCCCACCCGGGGATTGAACCCTGTGAGGCGACGGTGTTACCCACTGAGCCACCGTGTCGCCCTAGATTAGCTAGCTAACTTATCTAAAGCTAGGAATTTGTACACTGGAAATGTCCATTTTCCTTAGATGTGTTGGTATATTATTAAGAATAAAAAACAACACTAGAATTGCACTTAGCATTGAATGCAATCTGACCTTTTGTGGGCTGTTATATTTAGAAACACCACAACAAGTCCAGTGGGTTTTTATTGCCATTTCAACCATATACAGTGTGTACAGTACACAGTGAAACGAAACAAAGTTCCTCCAGGACCTAGAGGTGCTACTGCTAACTCCTAAGTCCAAAATAATGGCCAAATAGGCATTTTCCTCAGATGTATTGATAAAATATTATGAAATGCAAATGATCTATGCTGTAATTATACCAAGCATTGACCGCAAACCCAAACTTCAATAGCCTGCCATGCTGAGTAAAACAACATTGTGTCACTCATTGTATCCTTATTTTCCTCACATGTAATATAATGGTAAAATAGTACAATGGTAATATATATAATATTCTTAGGCACTTAGTCACCCTAATGGTTTTAGTTCCATAGTTTTTTTCTTTTGAGTTCTGCATTATTGAGTTTTATTTTTCCAGATGTTACTTTCTGAACAAAAAACAAATGTTACACAAAAATGTTTGTATGTCTCTCGACGTGCAATGATCATTATGCCTTACAGCTCATGAAAAATCCAGTATCTCAAACAGTATATATATGTTGTTTATCTCTTGGTCTAGTTCAGCACACACAAACACAATCATGGGGAAAACTGCTGACTCGACAGATGTGGAGAGAACGATCAACTCCCTCCACAAGGCCACAGAAGGTCTTTGCTGAAAAGGCTGGCTGTTCACAAAAGAAATAATCTAATCATCTGAGATACTGGATTTCTGCTTTGATCAAAATGAAACAAAAATTTCTTGAAATATGTCTCTTGATGTGCAATGAATATAAATTATATGACAGTTTACCTTTTTCAAATTAAATTATGAAAAAATGAACTTTTTCCACTTTTACCACAGCGGGGTACTATAATAGGATGCCACCTGTGCAACAAGTCCAGTTGTGAAATTTCCTCACTACTAAATATTCCACAGTCAACTGTCAGTGGTATTATAACAAAGTGGAAGTGATTGGGAATGACAGCAACTCAGCATCAAAGTGGTAGGCCACATACAATGATAGAGCAGGGTCAGTGGTTGCTGAGGTCACCAACTTTGACCAACACCAACTGAGTCAATCGCTACAGACCTCCAAACTTCATGTGTCCTTCAGATTAGCTCAGGAACAGTGTGTAGAGAGCTTCATGGAATGGGTTTCCATGGCCAAGCAGCTGCACCCAAGCCTTACATCACCAAACACAATACAAAGCGTCAGATCTGATGTATCTGATGCTCTGGACTCTAGAGCAGTGGAGACGTGTTCTTTGGAGTGACGAATCATGTTTCTCCACCTGGCAATCTAATGGATGAGTCTGGGTTTGGCGGTTGCCAGGAGAACGGTACTTGTCTCACTGCATTGTGCCAAGTGTAAAGTTTGGTGGAGGGGGATTATGGTGTGGGGTTGTTTTTCAGGAGTTGGTCTCAGACACTTTGTTCCAGTGAAAGGAACTCTTAATGCTTCAGTGTACCAAGAGATTTTGGACAATTTTATGCTCCCAACTTTGTGGGATCAGTTTGGTTATGGCCCCTTCCTGTTCCAACATGACTGCACACCAGTCCACAAAGCAAGGTCCATAGAGACATGGATGAGTGAGTTTGGTGTGGAAGAACTTGACTCCTGACCTCAACCCGATAGAACACCTTTGGGATGAATTAGAGTGGAGACTGTGAGCCAGGCCTTCTTGTCCAACATCAGTGTCTGACCTCACAAAAACCTCACAAACACTAAACCTTATATGTAAAGTTGTGAAACTGCTGTCGCTAGGCAACTGGAAAATACATATGGCTAGCAAGGTCTTTTATTTAGATAATGCCAAGCTATAGTGAGAGTGGAAAGAAGACAACACTGTTGGGAATATTAACAGTTTCCTCAGATATGTGGGCAAGACCTCATACGACTAAAGCTACACTGTAATTATTATTCACATCAACCACAAACCAAATTTCCATGGGTTTCTTCATTTAGAGAAACATCAACATTGTGTCACAGCTTGAACTCCACTTCCAAAGTGGAGAGAAGGAGCACACAGTACTGTTTGAACACACTAACATGCATAATATGACCACTGCAAAATTGTTGCTAGGCAACAAGGAAATATAGATGCAATATCAGCTAGCTAAGACTTTTATAATGACAGTGTAGAGCATGGGTGACAATAGAAACAAGACAAAAATCATGTATTAGATTTTTATATATATTAGTATTAGTATTAGAACTATTACACTGCCTTGCGTAAGTACTCACCGCCTAGAACTTTGTAGTGGTACCACTTGGAAGGGGCTTTTTACATTTGTTTTACACAGTGTGACTAAAATTCATAGGTCCTAAATATCTTTTGCTGTATCATACTGTAAATGGTCCAGACATTTGTTGGTTGCATAAGGTTTCACACCCAGGCCAGTAGTTGGCAGATTTACCTTTGGCTGCAATTATAGCTGCAAGTCATCTGGAATATATTGTATCTCTGTTAGCTCTGCACATCTGGATCCTGAATTTCTGTGCTTTTTTATTGGGAAAATTGCCTTAGCTCTGGCAGACTGAATGAAGGCTGCTGGTGAACAGCAATTCTCAGGTCTTTCCACAGATTCTCAAGCAGATTGAGGTCCGTGCATTGATCATTCAAACACATTCAGGTTCTTGGTTTTGAACCACACCTGTATATTTTTGCAAGGTCATTATTCTGTTAGAAGGTGAACTTCTGTTTCATTCGCAAAGGGGAGAGTGGAAAATTTCCCCAAGGCGCTTTATAAATGTCAAAGATTTGCCAGGCTACTGTACTATCGTTCAAGTAAGATTTAATCATGTTACGAGAATATTAAGATATTAATTTAGGAGTTTCTTTTTTTCTGTTTGAGCCATGCACTAGGAATCAAACCAAATAATACACGCTTTCTAAACTAATATAATACAGGTATAATTGTTTGTTTTGTCACAGGATCTGGTTGAGACTAGTCGTCTCCAATTCCCATCCATCAGTGCTTCCCCCCTTGTCACATGATGAACTGCCAGTCCGGGAGGGCGAAGCCATCGCGTGTTTCCTCCGATACACGCTTCCTCCACCGCCTCTTTTTGAACTGCTGCTCATGCAACTTTCAGTGTAGCATTGTAGCGCACTTGGAGGAGAGCGCTTCCGCCCACCTCTTGTATGCATGAGCTCGCAGACGCCTGTGATTGGACAGTGTAGCGCTGATTGACATGGAAGGAAGAACGTATGCTGCCCCTCCCTCCATGAGAGCACGGCCAATCTTGCTCTCTGAGCTCCCGGCTACGGGCAGCTATAGCATCAGGATGTATTTAGTTTGATGCGGGTGCAAGCCTGTGGTCACATATGAACCCATAGGAACTGGTAGCTCATTGGTTAAAATGCTGGAATACTGACCAGAAGGTTGTGAGTTCAAATCCCACCACAGCAAAGCTGCCACTGCTGGGCCCTTGTGCAAGGCCCCTAAGCCTCAACTGCTCAACAGTGTACAAGAGATAACTGTAAGTCACTCTGGATAAGGGTGTCTGCCAAATGCCATAAATGTAATCATAACTGCTTGGTCAGGGTCACAGGAGTTTAAATTAGACTCTAGTTTATAGCTTGCACACTGTTGTGTAGTGAGGAGCTGTCAAAGGTTCCCAGATCATGCTGACAGTGATTGTAATTCTAACTCTATGTTTTTTTCTCCCAGGAGTTTCCAAACATTTTGATTGTTGAACTCTTTGGAAAGGCTTTCTACCAGAGTTTGGCCAGAGATGGCTGTGGCTAAGAACTTTAGTGAGGTCAGGAGCACAGTCAGCAATCCAGTTCATCCTAAAGGTGTTCAGGCCAGGGCTCTAGCTCTTTTATACCTACCTGGTAAACCATGTCTTCATGCTCCTCACTTGTCATGCTGGAACAGCTTTGGGCTTCTTAGTTCCAGTGAAGGGGAATTGTAACGACACAGCATGCAAAGACAGTTGAGTACTGTACAGTTGAGGGCTTTTAACATTATGGCACCAGTTTGGGGAAGAAACTTTGAAGAAGAAACTTTGTTGTCCACATACTTTTGGCCATAGACTCTTTTTATTTGAGTAAGCAGCAGGGTCACTAACTAAAAGAGTGTTGGTGTGCGGAATGAGATCTTTTCTGAAGTACCAAATACTCAGACACTGACCTTGGCTGCTTGAAGGTTAAATTTATTGGCTTTCTGACTCCGTGTGTAAATCTGATCTGGTGAGATCACACAGAAGAGACTGTGCAAGACAAGCTGTCTGGAGGCAAAGGGATTTATTGTCTAAATGGCATGGAACATAGTTATGATAAACTCAGCGTCCACCATCGAACTTCATTTACTGTCTAATGCAGACATTTGGATCTGATCAGAATGACCAATTTGCAATGGAAATACTCTTTACTCCATGACCATAGACTCTTCAGTCCATAGACTCCATGACCTTAGCTTTAACTTCACACCTGATCGCAGTAAAATAGAGCACTCAATCATTGTGATGAGTTGACCTTGTCTACAGTATCGTGAAGGTGAAAATGACTTGACTTGTTTTTTTGTTCCTCCAGTACTTATTTCTGTATATGTTCTGTCTACGTTCTGATCTTATGCAAACCTGGAAATGAATTTCGACCCCATGTAGTTTTTGTTTGCACTTGTTTGTGAAGTAACCTAAAGCTAATACCGACTTTCATTTATTGCTGAAAGGATGGGGATCATTAAGGCTAAAATGGAATGTGATGGTGATCGTTTATACCGCGTAGTCTGGGCTTGGAAATTCTCATTTATCTTCATGTTTCCATCCATTTCCGTGGATGAGTACACCTCTGATGAATTTCATGTCGTTAAACAGCTAACACTGCAGAAATATACAGTATACCGGGCTTCCCAGTATATAAAGAGAAAGACAGAGTAACGTAGTAGTGATAAATGTTGAACAATCCTTTAATAATAATAATAATAATAATAGACAATTTGTATATATATTTTTTTTCATTTTTTCATTCCTTACAGAGGTACACAAGGGTTTAAAATTAAGGGCCCATACTTATATTGCAGAGATAGTATTGCATAAATGTTTGAATTTACTAAACCCGCTCAAATCAATTTGAAAAACTGGAGACGTGTCAAGAATTATTCACAGAACACCAACTGCTACCTAACCAAACACTGCCAAGTTGCAGGTCTTCAGAGATAAGCTATATTTGCATGTGCACTGTGTGTGCAAGCATGCTCTAATATCTGTGCATTTATGTGTGAATATGCACACTGTGTGTGTGTTTGGGGAAGGGGGGTGGGGGTGGGGTGAGGGGGGGTAGTCAGAAAGAGAGAAAGAGAGAGCTGCCAATCCTGGTTGGTGGTGCTGAGGCATGACGTGTCCTCTATTTAACACCCTGCAGGATTACTGACACGAGGTATGGTGATGTGTAGATGAAAGGAAGTGGTGATAAGCAGTAGAACGAGAGAGCATGGGAGGGTAGGATGGTGGGAAAAAGAGAGCGAGAGAGATAGAGAGAGAGACAGACAGACACAGAGAGAGGCAAGCAAGGAATTTTCATTTGAAATTTCAGAGGAAGGATGAGAAAACGTAAAGGAAAGATGAAGATTCTCTGACTGACAAGCCACTATACTGAAAAAAGGAATCGCAGCACATTCCAGATTGCAAAAAGAGAGTGTCATACATGCATTTATGGGGTTAATTTTTGTCTTGGTTTTATAAATGCTTGAAAATGCAAATGATTGATGATTCTTTGTTTACTATAAGTATATCATAATTCATTTTAAGTGGATTTTTTAATTTATCCATAGTCTCCATGAAATTTATCCATAGTCTCCAATGTTACGACTATGGATCAATCTCTCGCCACATATCTATCTGTGTTTGTTTTTAAAAAAGAACAAAACTTCTTCAAGTCTTAATGTTGTTTGAATAGTAGCAGCAGATAGACCCATTAGCATCCATCTCACACACGTCTCTCTGGAGATTTTGCTTTATCTGGCTTCTTGGAAGACGGGGAGGAGGAGTGTGTGAAACTATATATA
>JAOVYV010000027.1:4810892-4824049 GCA_025674545.1 Hassar affinis
CTGAAACGTGGCTGGAGCCCCCGACAACCCGAACGGAAGGGTAACAAATTGGTGTAAACCAAACGGGGTGGAAAAAGCTGTTTTTTCCCGGGACATTGGAGAGACATGGAGGGGATCTGCCAATATCCCTTAGTTAAGTCTAGCGTCGAATAAAAGTGAGCGGCGCCTAAACGGTCAAGCAGATCGTCAATATGAGGCATGGGATACGCGTCAAACTTGGACACCGTGTTCACTTTTCTATAATCCACACAGACGGGCTCCTCCCCTATCGGTACACACGACCTCATAATCGACGTCCCCAACTCGCCGTGTGACCTCAAAGGGTCCTTGCCACTTGGCGAGTAATTTAGAGCTCGACGTGGGTAGGAGAACGAGCACTTTTTCTCCCGGAGTGAAAACAAGCAGCTGAGCAGCTCTGTTAAACAGCCGGGCCTGTCGTTCTTGCACCTGGAGCAAATTCTCCTGTGTGAGGGATCCCAGAGTGTGGAGTTTTGCTCGCAGATCAAGGATTGATTGAAAGTATTGAATTTCATTCTTGCTTTTGGAAGGTCCCTCCTCCCAATTTTCCCTCACGAAATCCAAAATGCCGCGAGGTCTACATCCGTAGAGAAGTTCGAATGGGGAAAACCCTGTGGAGGCTTGTGGGACCTCTCGGACTGCGAGCAACAGAGCTTCCAGCCACTTACCCCAACCTTTCAGATCCCCGTGCACGAACTTCCTAATCATCCCCTTCATTGTACGATTAAACCGCTCGACCAGCCCATCGGTTTGCGGATGGTACACACTGGTGCGAATTTTTGGGACGGCCAGCGGGTTTACCAGCTGACATTCACAACACGACGCGCACCACCTGCGTACGTCAGCGTGAATGGCCGGCCAATAGAAACAGGCCATGAGACGAGTACGTGTTCCCGGCGGCTCTTCGGGACCAACATTTGTCATTTGTCATCAACCTATCATTTATTATGGAAAAATAAGGGTAGGATAAGAGAGTGTCAGGTGCCAGCCTCTGACCATCGATTACTCTCACTTGGTCAAAGGCATGACGAAGGGTCTTGTCACGCGACTGCTCCAAGGGAAAATCCCCTGCAGGTTTTCCCAGAAGGGAGGAGGGGCTAACCCCCACCCCCTCTTCGCTCTGACGTGGAGCTGCCGCGGACGAGGGGGATTCCCCCGCCCCTTCCAACGCCTCCCTCATCCTTTTTCCAAAATTAGCAGATCAATATCATATACTCATATACAATACAATACTCATAATAAGGAATTGCTCATGTGAGCTCATCCTGGCACCAAAAGAAAAACCTTACAAAGTTGACCAAGCAATGCTTTTATAGATAGATTGATCTTCACATATACCAGTCAAAATAAGATAAGCAAGTTGTCTTCTACAGAAATCAAATTGGCCAAGTCAAATATTTCAGCATCTGCACCTCAGTACTAAGAAGTGACTCAGACAAGCATGTCAATTCCTACTAATCTGAGTCACAGAATGGATCTCATTGGAGAGTTTAATGTTCCTGACTTAAATATCAACATTAGAGTGGGTAGAATAAGTGTGAGAATTGCCAAGCTGATAAGACTGAAGAAGGTTGTCACACTCCTGAATCATCGTGCTTGCCACACTTTGCGACTTCTTGGTGGTGGCATTATTAACATGCAGGAATCGTGAGTTTTGAGTTTAAGAATTAGTAATGTTATTTCATGTCAGTCAAACCCCAGGGAACAAAATCGGGGTTTGTATGGACTAGTTGACCGATACATTCTCTGGTTGGTGCTGTAGGAGGACACCAGGACGTCCTATAGTAAGATAAGCAGGCTAAATGTAAGGAGGCATCTGTTGATGGACACAAGCTTCCATGCTGCGTGTTCTCAGTACCAGAAACTTATCTCAGCTAAGCCACTTGCGTCTGCCTCCAGGGCATCTACAAGACTGCATTTAAAGAACTGGTCCTACAATAGTATAAAATAATACACACTTTATCTTTAACCATGTTTAACCCTGTTTATGGTTCTTAATTGAAGTGTAGTTTGGTGTCTTCCTTTCTGTTGCTCATCAACATTTAACTGCACTAATAAAATAGCTTAAACATACCAGCAATGTCCTGAACCAGTTTAGCATTACAGAAAGGATGACTAATTCACTTTTTGTAAAAAATAATGTTTGTGCAATCCCCAGGGCAAGTCAATTCTATTTTATTTCTAAAGCCCTTTTAACGATTTTTTCAAAGACACCACCTATGGTGGTAAAGAAAAACTCCCTCAGATGTTAAGAGGAAGAAACCTTGAAAGGAACCAGACTCAAAAGGGAAGCCATGGTCATTTGGGTTACACTGCATAGTGCAATAATAAATAATACCTTCTATAACTGTGTGCTATACCATGTAAAAAAACAGAAACCAGTAAATTAATTAAGGTTTTAACATGAATTCTACTTTGTTGAAGTTATAAACTGGTAATAAATTGGCAAATCTGGCAAAACTGTCCTAGCCATAATATGAAGGCTGCTTATATTTACACTTACTGCATTTGGCTAGGAACCAGACTCAAACAGTAACCCATCCTCCTCTGGGTCAACCAAGACAGTGGTTAAGACATTAGACTGCTGTCCAGATAGGTTGTCAGGTTGTCAAATCCCACTACAGCCAATCTACCAGTGCTGGGTCCCTGACCAAAGCCCTTAATCCTCAACCAATCAGTTGTGTGAATGAGATAAAAACGTAAGTCGCTCTGGATAAGGGTGTCTGCCAAATGCTATAAATGCATGACTATAACGTGAGTCCTGGGATGAGCACAGAAGAGTCTTTATGATTACAGCAATGATTGTTGGTGCACATCTACAGCATCCAGCTGAGATTATCCACTTAAACAAGGGTGAGTCTTGGGAAGTGCACATTGCTGCAAGTGTTCCTCACAGTAAGATTAAGTGAATCAGTCTACACAGGCTTTAACAAAAGCGCCATCAGGATCCATTCTTCTGCACAAAGATTTTGTGGTTTGAGGTAGTGTTTTCCCTCTGAGGATATAAATGAAAGTCATCAGTGAAAGTATATTTTAGATTAACCTTTAAGTACTGCAAAAACCTGAGTCAATCTGAGTTTCAACTTCATCTTTTAACACACAAAAAAAAAACAAGCACAAATGCCCTCGGAGTTGAAAAGAAAGGGAAAAAGCTCTTCAAAAATAATAGAGTTATAACCACCTGGAGGCAGAAGACAATTTCATAGAATGATCTATATATTTATTAACAGAAAGATCAGACAGAACACAACTTACTGGAGTGTGTGTGTGTGTTGTGGGTCTTGAGCTGTTTTTAGAACCCTCAGTGAGCGGTGACGCACGAGAGACACATCACGGCCTACCCTTTATCAAAAAACACCAGAGCCTAAAAATAAGCTGGTGGCCTGCAGCGATGTTCTGAGACTACCTGTGATCTCTAGGAAGTTCTAATTCTATGTGGATGGAGATGGCAAAGGAGCACCAGAAGGTCGCAGGGATATTTTTAATAACCTGCGTCATGACTGAGAACACTAATGAGACAAACGGGTAAGTGTCTACAATACCGGGCTGGAGAAATAGTCCTCACGTACGACAGACCAAGAAAGTCTGAACCGCTTGATATTAATAGGGATGCAGAAATACGGGAAAATGTCACTGGAAAAAAAATGAGAACATGAGCCATTGATTTGAATAGTTATTCCTACGGCAAAAGCACAGAGTGGCTCTTTTCATTTTTATATAGGTCAGGTTCAAACAATATCGACATTTATATGGACGTGTGTGTGTCTGTGTGTGCGCTTCACTCGCTCTGACGGAGTCCAAGGAAACTTTGGAAGGTCAGAAAGCTGCTGGAGACCAATTACTTTTGAAATTATGAAATCATGTATCAAAGTCTTATGGCACGTTAGCACAATGTCTCCTAAAATAGTGAAGACCTAATTTACTCAGTTAGTTTCACCACTAATGCAAAATCCCAGAGCAAACCACGGAGCATGTGCTGTGTGTGCATATAGGATAAAAAGAAACATGCACTAAGGCACGTGTTTCAGTTTGACGGATGTTGGCTGCTGTTTACTTGATTAGCTAGTTTTTCAGCTGGTCTACTCTGCTGAATGCCTGCATGTTGTCCACCTGCAGGAATTGTTGCTTTGGTTCAGCAAGATATGGGCAAAGTTAATCATTTAGGATTTAATACTTAGGTTTGATTTCTTGTTTAAGTAAAGCAAAGCATGCTATACTCTTTATCCATCCATCCATCCATCTACAGTATATATCCATCTGTCTAATTCTATTCGGTTCCAGCCAAACATCCATCCAGCCAGCCAGCCATCTATCCAGCCATCTGTCCGGTTCCATCTATCTAACCAATCCATCCATCCACCCATCTACAGTATCTATCCATCTGTCCAATTGTATTTGGTTCCAGCCAAACATTTATCCATCTATTCATCCATCTAGCCCTCCATCCAGCCAGCCATCTATCTATCCATACATCTGTTCAGTTCCATCTATCTAACCAATTTATCCATCCATCCATCCATCTACAATATCTATCCATCTGTCCAATTCTATTTGGTTCCAGCGAAACATCAATCCATCCATCTATACATCCATACATCCAGCCAGCAATTTATCCATCCATCTGTTCAGTTCCATCTATCTAACCAATTTATCCATCCATCCACCCATCTACAGTATCTATCCATCTGTCCAATTCTATTTGGTTCCAGCCAAACATCTATCATTTATCCATCCATCTAGCCATCCATCCATACATCTAGCCAGCCATCTATCCATCCATCTGTTCAGTTCCATCTATTTAACCAATTTACCCATCCATCCATCTATCTACAATATCTAACCATCTGTCCAATTCTATTTGGTTCTAGACAAACATCTATCCATCCATCTATCCAGCCAGCCAGCCAGCCAGCCAGCCATCTGTTCAGTTCCATCTATTTAACCAATTCCACCTATGTATCCATATACACATGCATACATACTATCCCATCCCACCCATCCATCTTCAGTCTATCCATCCTTTCCGATCTTATCCATTCATCTGTCCATCTATCCAATCCCACCATTCTTCGATCTATTTCTATCCAACTATTCATCCATCCATCCATTTATCCATTCATCTATTCATTTCAATTCCATCCACCCATCTACATCCTTCCATTCAGTTCTATCTATCTATCCGACCTATATATACATCCAGAAATACACATACATACAATTCTATCCCACATCCATCCACCAATTATATCCAATTCCATCCACCCATCCATCCAGTACAATCCCATCCCATCCATCCATCCATTTTACTCATTAATCCATCAATCCATACCATCCATCTTCAATCTGTCCATCCTATCCCATCTTATCCATTCATGTATCTACCCATCCATCTATCCATCCTATCCTGCCCCATCAAATTCCAATCCATCTATCTCTGAAGTTCTTTATCCTGCTCACGGTTGGAGCAAATCCAGAGCCTTTCCTGGGACTGCAACATAGGAATACACACTGGATGAGAGACCAGTCCATTGCAGGGCAACACACACACATACGTCACACCTGGGGGTATTTTCTTAGCAGAAGAAAGAAACCAACACAGACACAGTGAGAACATCCAAAATTGCCCAACCTGTAACCAGCTCAAACGTGGACCTAGAGCTCTAGGTTTCATTCTCTCTGTGCTTGCACAACTCCCTCAGAGTTTCCTCCAACACTTGCATTATAGCATAAGCTTGAATTATCTGCCAACAAACCAAAAGCAGATACTGCTTCATTTACAGTAACCTGCTACTCCTGTGATTTTACAAATGACTCCAAATTCCCAGTGCTTAATGATGTTGTTTGAAGAGATCTGATTGTTTAGATCTGATCCTTTCTCAGGAGAAAAATAATATAATTTAATTACAATGGTTTACTAAAATGAAACTAAAAGTGATTTTGATCCTTGGCAGCACAGTCTTTCGAAATTCTCCTCACCACATCTCATCATTCTCATGAACTGGGCTTTAACTCATCCATAACTATAACATTATCCGTTTAGGTCTTTAAGTCTTTTTCCTTTTTCTCGTTTATAATGAATTGAAATGACTCTAAATCTCCCAGGCTAACCATATTCGAACCATCATTATTAAGTTCTGAAGTGATACAGTGATTTATTGATCCCCTTTCAGTCTCTCGGTCATGAATTCTCTCCGATAACCCCAGCATGATGGCACAAGTCTGAGCACACTTTATCTTTTGTGTTTCTGTGAGTAATCAATACCACATGCTGTGTACTTTTGAAAATGAATTTCCACCATAACCTGAAGTTGTTTTCAGTTGTGATTTTACAAATGAGTTTCAGTTCCAAGAAACACACTCCTAATACCGAGTAATATTCCTTATGTAATAAAATACAACATACACACCATGGTATTATAAGAAATAACATAATAATAAAATAATAAGGGGTAGTACGATACAGACCAACATGAAGTAGAGTTATTTTTACCTCCCTGAAATTGATTATTTCCCTACATGTTATTATTTCCCTACAGCAGTAGTTATGTTTTATATTTAATGCTGTGTCTCTTACATAACAGCAGCTCTGAACAGTCATTCCCTCACCGGCATCTCCATGTGCTCTGAGTCATCTGGAGAAACCTGAGGCAGTTCCGCTGGAAGGTTAAATGAGCTGAATGGAATGTACAAACCCAATTTGTAGAAAAGTTGGAACATTTTCTAACAAGGCAATAAAAATTGAAATCTGTATTGAAATTTGGTCATTCACTTCAACCTTTATTTAACACAAAAAAACAAAGAAAAGATTTTCAGTGTTTTCAATGATGAACCCAATTCTGTTTGTTAAATATAAACTAATGTATAAATTGATGGCTGTGATGACACACTCAAAAAAAGTTGGGACAGAGGCAAAATAAGACTGAAAAGGTTGTACAAGTAACACTGGAAGGTTCCTGCTGCTGAATAAGAGTGACCACTGAGATCTCAGGCAGTATTGTTTGAGAAATCATCATGCTACCCTGATGGACATAGCCACAGGGCTCAGGATTACTTTTCATTGTCACTTAACATAGTCCGCATCCATCTGTTCAGTTCCATCTATCTAACCAATCCATCCATCCATCTATCTACAGTATCTATCCATCTGTCCAATTCTATTCAGTTACAACCAAACATCTTTCCATCTATCCATACATCTATTCATCCATCCAGCCAGCCAGCCACCCATCTGTTCAGTTCCATCTATCTAACCAATCCATCCATCCATCTATCCACCCTTCTACAGTATCTATCCATCTGTCCAATTCTATTCGGTTCCAGCCAAACATCTATCCAGCCATCCATACATCCAGCCATCTGTTCAGTTCCATCTATCTAACCAATCCATCCATCCATCCACCCACCCTTCAACAGTATCTTTCCATCTGTCCAATTCTATTCGGTTCCAGCCAAACATTTATCCATCTATCCATCCATCCAGCCAGCAACCCACCTTTCAGTTCCATCTATCTAGCCAATTCCACCTATGTATCCATATACACATACATACATACTATCCCATCCCACCCATCCATCTTCAGTCTATCCATCCTATCCCATCTTATCCATTCATCTGTCCATCTATCCAATCCCACCATTCGTCTATGCATTTCTATCCAACTATTCATCCATCCATCCATCCATTCATTTCAATTCCATCCACCCTTCTAACCATCCTTCCATTCAGTTCTATCTATCTATCCAACCTATATATACACATCCAGAAACACACATACATACAATTCTATCCCACATCCATCCAGTACAATCCCATCTCACCCATCCATCCACCCATCTATCCATCCACCTTATTCATTAATACACCAATCCATACCATCCATCTTCAATCTGTCCAGCCTATCCCATCTTATCCATTCATGTATCTACCCATCCATCTATCCATCCTATCCTGTCCCATCAAATTCCAATCCATCTATCTCTGAAGTTCTTTATCCTGCTCACTGTTGGAGCAAATCCAGAGCCTTTCCTGGGAACTCGATGGACATAGCCACAGGGCTCGGGATTACTTTTCATTGTCACTTAACATAGACTGCTGCTGAATCAAGAAATGCAGCATTTCTTGGAAGCCATATATTAATTTTAGGCAGGAACACCAGCGATTTCTGTGGGCCATCTGAGATGGACTGACAGACAGTGGAAACGTGTTCTGTGGTCAGATGAGTCTGTGGCCAGATGAGTTTCAGCTTGTTTATGGAAAAGTGCAAAAAAAAAAGCATCTGTGATGGCATGGGGGTGCCTCAGTGGGCATGGCTGATCTGCATATATGTGAAGGTACCATTGATGTGGAGGATTATACTGGTATTTTTGAGAAACATATGCTGTCAATGATGTCTTTTCCAAGGAACTCAATCTGCATGAGTTACAACAGCGTGGCTTGACAGATCTGTCTCCTACTGAAAATGTATGGTGCATCATGTGACATGGGGGGATGCACTGATGTGTGGGAATTGGAGAAGACTAAATTAGGGAGAAAACCAGGGGGGAAAAAAATTAACCCAGTGGCAAACATGCCTCTGTCCCATCTTTTTTTGAGTGTATCGCAGGCATCAATTTCTAAAGTTGTTTACATTTTAAGTTCATAATTGAAAACCGAATAGAAGGATGGATGTATGGATGGCTAGATGGATGGATAGATGTTTGGCTAGAACCAAATAGAATTGGACAGATGGATAGATACTGTAGATACTGTAGATAGATGGGTGGTTAGTTAGGTAGATTGGTTAGATAGATGGAACTGAACAGATGGATGCGGACTATGTTAAGTGACAATGAAAAGTAATCCTGAGCCCTGTGGCTATGTCCATCAGGGTAGCATGATGATTTCTCAAACAATACTGCCTGAGATCTCAGTGGTCACTCTTATTCAGCAGCAGGAACCTTCCAGTGTTACTTGCACAACCTTTACAATCTTATTTTGCCTCTGTCCCAACTTTTTTTGAGTTTTTCAGCCATCAATTTCTACATTAGTTTATATTTAACAAACAGAATTAAATTCATCATTGAAAACCGAAACTGAAAATCTTTTGTTAAATAAAGGTTCAAGTAAATGAACATATTACAGATTTCAGATTTTTATTGCATTTAAATGAATGGAAATGGGGTTTGTAAATGTCCCTTCGGCATCACCTGCTGTGTTGGTGCTCAGCCCATTTGTAAGAAAATCAGAGCATTTGCAACTTGTACAAGTGGAATAGCAGTTTCATGTGATCCATAAGTGATGTGTTTCTCTGTATGTTTTGGAAACAAACATGCTTCATTTGTAAAACTAATGGCCCAGATGTGCAAAGTGTTGCTTGTTTATTTGTATTCTTTCTATCCATCTGTGGAACCTGCCCTGCATTTGTCTTTAAGGAGAATAAGTAATTGCAAAACACATCTCCTTTCATTGAGAGGTGTGCCTTGTATATTAATTGTGGGACATTTATAATTCACATTCTGTTTGGTTACAGCACCTTGGCAGCTTTCTAACTCCATATCCATGGACATTATAACCATTAAACAAACATCTTCTTACAGAAAACTTCACCATATCAGGAATTAGATGTGCTTTTTTTTCCTTAAATAGTGACTCATTTGGACTTAGTTTATAAAAACGAATCAACGACGTCTAACCAATTCAGCAGTGCTGTAATCTGTTAAGAGGATTCCTGCTTTCCCAGGTGTGAAACAATTGGAATTTATGAACATCGATTCCCTAAGATGAAATAAATGATTGAGCTGACCTTTGAAACCCGCTGAAGGTCAGGTCTGAAGAGTCCTTCTAGAGGCATTGGAGTTGGGGGGGTATTGTATAAAAAAAGTAGAGAGGAGTTTGGATGGAGGATTTCATGAGGAAAGCTTAATTTAGCAGATTTCTTTATTTTTAACTTAGTTTTGCCCAGAGCGCTTACCTCTGTGGCTCCGTTATGTCACTTCCGGCTATCAGTCAAAGGTCCCACCTCCTGTGTTTTAATTATTTTCCTGACCTCTGTCCAAAAAAGTTGTAATTACCTATCTAGAGAGCCTCCATGCTCCTGACAGCATGCCACTACACCTGGGTAGGGTTATCAGACATGACTGGTGACATTTCCCTACTACTTTTCATAAGAGCAGACCATTTAAAAAAAAAGAACCTTGTACAAACCACTACCCAATAAATGAAAGAACAAACTTTAGCAGGGTATTGGGCCACCGCAAATCACTAGTACAGCTTCATGTTTCTGGAATAAACACAATATGAAGAAATCTTCCTTTGGTGCTTTGATGATGATGATGATGATGATGATGATGATGATGATGATGATGATGATGATGGAGGAAATGAGAACTGTCTAAAACATTACTCTAAAATCTCCCATTAGTGTACAGTTGGGTTGAGAGCTGATGACTGTGTAGCCATAGCATGTGATATCCATCATTTAGACCCTTATTAAACTGTTCAGTGTGTCCGTCTGGCCATTCTCCTCTGACCTCTCTCAAGAACAAGGTATTATCACCCGCAGAACTACGGCTCACTGCTCACTGTTTTTTGTTTTTCACACCATTCTGTGTAAACTCTACAGACTGTTGTGTGTGAAAATCGACAGGAAATCAACAGCTTCTGAAAAACTCAAACCAGCCTGTCTGACACCAATATCCATGTCACGGTCAAACTGATCAAACATGGTCAAATCTGAAAGTTCTAAGGATGTCTATACTGTACAGTATATACTGTATATGACACAGCCACCAGTCTGCCATCTGCAGCAGATCCTTCCTAAATATTTTTTTTTCTAAATATATATTTTTCTAAATTGAAATATTCAAACAGTGGCAAGAAAAAAAAGTTAGCAAAAAACTCCCTGAAGTCTGATCTCATAGTCCTCTCAAGCCTAAGATGATCTTTTGTGTCCTGTGTAAAAACACTGAAAATCAGTGCAGGAACATTTTTGTTCCAAACATTTTCATCCATCTTGCGCCTTAAAAGGGAAAGAACACAACCGATTACTCATAATGTCATCCGGCTGTGACGTAGAACAGTACACAGAGGGACGCAGAGGGAATTCAGCTTTAAATGTACCCTGACCTATATATCTAAGCTGTTGCCCTAAAAAAGGGACGATGACAGAAGCAGGAAGTGGAGCAAGGGGACATGGGGACTGAGTGTGATTCTGCTGGTAGTACAGTAGAGTGCAAATGAGAAACATAGAAGGTAAGGAGAAGGTCATTAAATAGGAATGGATATCTTTGCAGCAGAGAGAAAATGGTTTACTTCCTTTCTCCGGGCCAGCGCTGTTTGCTGAAACCTGATCTATAAATGCTGTTATAGAGATCTGGTTACATGGCATTAGACACCAGATAAAGAGAGCATCCAATATTCTTAATGTCAACATGTAAAGCCTTTTTTTTTTAACCCTGAACTCCATTATATAATTTGTTGCCTCGCTGTCACCCATCTCTTTACATGTCTGGCTCCTGCACTGTATTGATCTGCTTCTTAAGCTCAATGCTTATGTTCCAATTCCTGACAGCCGTCTGCCCCTGAACTCATCTTCTCAAGTGCTCTGCTATTCTTCAGAGGGTCAAAAGTGTCCTTCTCATGGATTCCAACCACAAAAGTGGCCATGCTCAGCATGGAATGTTTATTGTCCTACATCTATAGCCTCGTGTATTCGGCCATTTTTGGATAGATGTTATCTAATAGATGTTGGATAGATTTTTTCTTTTGGCTTCCCATCCACATGAAAACAGCACCACAGTAAAAAAAAACCTGTACATGTTTGCATGTTTGATTTTCAGCATGTTGTCTTCTCTACCACTCAATACACATCTTAATATTACTTCTAAACCTTAATTCTGTTTCTTTTAAGCCATTCAGAGGTGGACTTGTCTGGCTTGTCTGTTTCAGATCATTTTCCTGCTGCAATAACAGACATGAACCCTGAGCTTTAGGTGACAAACTAACAAGTGGACATTCTCCAAATCTTCAGGATTTTCTGACAGAGAGCAGAATCCATGGTTCCATCAATTATGACAAGTCATCCAGGTCCTGCAAAAGCATAGCAGCCCCAGAACATCACACTACCACCACCATGTTTGAGTATGACATTCTTAGAGTGGAATGTTTAGAGTGATAGCTTTACCCCGGATCTAACAGGACACACATCTTCTAAAAAGTTCCACCTTTGACTCATCTGTGACCACAAAATATTATCCCAAATTACCTTGTGGGTCTTGTAGATGTTTTTTGGCAAATGCGTGATGAGCATTTGTGCTTTGCACCTTGCAACTCTTCCATGGATTCCACTTTTGCCCTGCGTCTTATTTATTGCGGAATCATATACATTGTCCTTGATGTAAGTGAGGCCTACAGGTCTGTTAATGTTCATCTGGGGTCTGTTCTGACATCCTGGATGAGTTATCGATGTGCTCTTGTTGAACTTTTGGTAGGTCAGGCACTCCTGGGAAGGTTCACCACTGTTCCAGGTTTTCTCCATTTGTGGATGGCGGCTCTCACTGTGGAGTCCCAGAGCCTCAGAGATGGCTTTGTCACACTTTCCAGACTGGTAGATTTCACTGACTTACAGATGTTTCTCATCTGTATTCGGATCTCTTTAGAAAGCAGCATCATGTGCTGCTTTAGAGACCTTCTATCCTGCTTCACATTGCCAGACAGGTTCTATTAAGTGATGTTTAGATGCAACAGGTCTAGCAGTAATCATGCCTAGGAGTGTGTAATGAAATGGAACCCAATAGTCAAATGAATTTGGTTAATTTTTGATGTAATAGCTAAGGGGACAATTACTTTTTCACATAGGGCCAGTTAGTGCAGAACAGCATTTTTTCTTCAGTAAATGAAAATATTCATTTGCAAACAGATTTTTGTGCTTATGTGGATAATCTTAACCGCTTATTCCTATTCAGGGTCACGGGAGAGCCGGTGCCTAGCCGGCAGCATAGGGCGCAAGGCAGGAACAATCCTAGACAGGGTGCCTTGCATCGTAGGGCACACACACACGCATGCACACACGCATGCACGTACCGATCAACCTAATGTGCATGTCTTTGGACTGTGGGAGGAAACCGGAGTACCCGGAGTAAACCCACGCAGACACGGGGAG
>JAOVYV010000027.1:5232238-5246793 GCA_025674545.1 Hassar affinis
GGGGAGGACATGCAGACTCCACACAGAAAGGACCCAGACCGCCCCACCCAGGGATCGAACCCGGGACCTTCTTGTTGTGAGGCGACGGCGCTACCCACCGAGCCACCGTGTTGCCCCAATTAAACTTTTATTTGTGCAATTAAAAAACATTTAATTACTTGACAGCTCTAATTATTATAAACCTGTAATTTGCCATGCAGTCAGAACTACAGTTATAGAAAAAGAATCCATACCCTCTGACCAATCAGAATCAAAGTAAGAGTGCTGTTGTAAGATACATTTATATATATTATGTTTTTAACCTTTCCTGGTTGGATGAAAATGGATTACAGCTTCAGTTTATTCTTTTCTACATTAGAGCTGTTTTTGAATCCTTTTAAGTCTGGCACTGGGACCCCCCTTATATATATATATGTGTATAAAATGACATGCAATCTACCACATACCTGCCTTCACCTTCTCTATAGCTTGTACTCGTGACATAAAACTATGGATGAAAATCAGTTTCAACACTAGCAAGTTTTTTTTTTTTTTTTTTAAAGTAGACATTAAATAGAACGCCTTCTCTGTACCAAAAACTCTTTTGACCCTCCCATACATATGCTCCCAAGCTAAAAACCTTGCAGTAGCAGAAATATATACATACAAAAAATAGCCAGATTAAAACAAATTGTAGGACGATGGTACGGAAACTGCTCCATCTTACCTTTCTAACAACAAGCTGGTCAAGGTCATCCTAAGAAAGCACAATTTAAATCCAAAAAGTGTGTTCACCTGCCCATAATACCACTGACCAGGTTGAGGAAGTACACACCATTTAACTGGTCTGCCCTCACTGCAGATGTTTGTTAAACTAAAACAGGAAGCACCTGTAAATAATTAATAGCAACCCTAACACAACTGGAATAGGGTGGCTCATGTTAGGTCAATCTCCAAATTTCCTTGGCATAGCCACTCAAATTGAGTCGTCTCCAATTCTTAGAGCGACTAGTAAACCTATTTGAAGACATGAATGAACCGTGATCATGCTTTCGACTGCTACGAATTCTTAATTATCCAGCTGCATTTATTCATATATCTGTTTAGTTTAATTGTTTGGCTGAACCTGTACATTTAACATTTAAACATCCGGGCAGTAAAAGTTTCATTAATCATGACTATGCTTGAGGCTCGTGGTGGAAAAAAAATAGGAATAATATGAAATCACCGTTGGACCAGTGACTTGTAATTCAGCCCTCAGGATTTCATCATTTGTTTAATAATCATTTAAACAAATTAAATACAATTGATTAATTGTGGTAGAACACAATATACACATGCTCTGTAGACATTTGACAGTTGGGGCCATTTTGTGAACTTTATTTACTTTTTTTTTTTTTAACATTTTTAAATTTGTAATACATATGCTACATTCATAAAAAAATGAAGTAATTAGGCAATTACTTCCCCCCATTTTGTTATCTTTCAACAGGCTAGCATTAAAACCTGTTGCTAAAGCTGCTTGTAGAGATTGTGAAGTTAAGAATGAACAAAGCCAGTCTAACAGGTGTATTTATTCATTTCAACAGGCCCCCACCAACAGTACATCAGGATCAAGGTTCTGCAATAATCCTTTCACAAACCAGAGCAAAATACAAGCATCTACATGCTTTTTCCCCCAGCAGGGAGAGGAGAGAAGGAGGATAATATATAAAAAAAACAAAAAAAAAAAACATCAAAGAAGCACAGAGTCCTAAAAATGTGGAATTTATCAGTTGGGTTTCTTTTTTTGTACATGGTGGCCTTTACTGAAGAGATCAGCCATGTGGTCACATTTATTCGAATTATCCGTAAAGATCATCATCGTTGTCCTCGTTGAAGATGTTCCCGCCGCTGCCACCTGCAGAACCTTGGCTTGGTCCACCTCCTCCCTGATTACTGGAAGGGAATCTAAGAGAGGACAAAATGTGATCATTAAGCTACCAAAACTGCTAATTATCCAACACAGTGACAGTCAGACTACAGCTGAATATGTCAAGGGAAGAATTAAAAAGAACCAAATATCACTGCTTGTTGCTACACCAATTGTTCTCTGGACTCATTACCCCTACTATGATATAAAATTATTTTTCCAGTATAGTGTTTGCTGGAAAAGGGTTTTACCTGAAGCTGCCGAAGCCTCTGCTCTGCTGCAGGGTCTGTGCAAACATCTCATATTTGCGGATGTCGTTGTCACTGACGGAGCGACGGGCGAAACGCATGGCCTCCTCAAAGTGGTCCTTCCTGATCTCAGGCACTGGGTCATCCTCCTCCACCTCCTGAAAATAAGTAAATCCAGAAGAATTATGCATAATTGCTAAAGGCCCCAACAAGATCAATGAACATAAATAAAATAAATAAATAGAAAGTTTCCCACCATGGCTGATGGGTTCGTCTGCCTCTCGCGTTCCTTCCTGATCTCGTTCTCGATGGATTCACGGATAGCCAGTTTGCAGGCTCTCTGGCATATTTCTGTCAAGTCAGCACCAGAGAAGCCGTTGGTCATCTTGGCCAGGAAGTCCAGGTCTACATCCTGCAATCAGACAATACCCAGTTAGAAAAACATTTATGCAAAGACTTCCAGCCTGCCTGTGCTTTTAAGTGACTGCTTAGTCACTGCTGCATTTGGCACAACGTCTTTTAATAGTTTTTGTGTTATTATTTCATTAACCTTGGCGATTGGAGACTTCCTGAGGTTCGCTTTGAGGATGGCCATGCGGGATTTCTCATCGGGCAGTGGGATATAGATAAGCTGGTCCAGACGGCCAGGCCTGAGGATGGCAGGGTCGATGATATCTGGCCTGTTGGTGGCACCGATGATGAAGACGTTCTTCTTGCTGGACATGCCGTCCATCTCGGTCAGGATCTGGTTAATGACACGGTCGGCCGCTCCACCTCCATCTCCCACGCTTCCACCACGGGCTTTAGCAATGGAGTCCAGCTCATCAAAGAAGAGCACACAGGGAGCAGCTTGACGAGCCTGAGGAAGAAATTACATACACGATAAATTACTCTGCTGTTCTCTAAGGGTAACTTATGGTAAGGGTAAAAAGACTTTATTTTAATATGGTGTTCAGAATATGCAATGCAGCAGTAAAAAAATAATTACCATTTAAACTTTAATAGACGAGTCAACAAACTTATGTGCTAGAATGATGGTCGGATTGGGTTAGACCTTACTGCTTTATCATCTAGATGACAGTTTCACTCACCTTATCAAAGATCTCACGAACATTAGCCTCAGACTCTCCAAACCACATGGTGAGCAATTCAGGGCCTTTGATGGAAATGAAGTTGGCCTGACACTCATTGGCAATGGCCTTGGCCAGAAGGGTTTTACCACAACCTGGTGGCCCATAGAACAACACACCCTTGGAGGGAGTCATACCAAACTTCAGGAATTTGTCTGGATGCTCCACTGGGTACTGTAAAGAATAAGAGAACATTAAACTCCCAGACAACATTCAACAAGGTTTTACACATACCAGTCCACAAATTCCAAGAATCTACATGGAGGTAAACTGAATTACCTGCACCAGTTCCTGCAGTTCTCTCTTGACATCATCCAGTCCACCAATGTCCTCCCAGGTGATGTTGGGCACCTCAACCACAGTCTCACGCAGAGCTGATGGGTTGCTCTGGCTCAGGGCCCACTGCAAAACACCAGATACAAGACTTAATTTCCACATTTTTTCTCAATTTTCAATGGACTAAATCATTTCTTGATCATAGCTGAGATGACATGCACAGTACTCATGAAATTTTAAAACTAGTCTTCATACCCTAAAGTCATCCATAGTGACAGCCAGGGAGTTCATGACCTCTGCATCGATTGTCTCGTCCTCCAAGTCAATGAGGTCCATCTTCTTGCGGATGGCCTGCAATGCGGCCTCTGAGCAGAGGGCAGCCAAGTCAGCACCCACATGACCATGGGTCTCGTTGGCCACCTGTACACCACACATCATTGATTAGCAGTGAAAGCACCGATTACCCACATACAACACTGAAACAGAACATACACACCTCACTGGTGTATCTGATACAATTCAATTGTTTATATACAAATCCAGCCACAAATACATGAAAATATACAAGTACAAAGCTGATTGCCAAGATACACTAAATTGCCAAAAGTGTTCACTCACCTGCCTTCACATGCATATGAACTTGAGTAACATCCTATCCTTAATCCACAGGGTTTAATATGATGTTGGCCCACCCTTTGCAACTTTAACAGCTTCAACTCGGGAATTTTTGACCATTCTTTCAGAAGCGCATTTGTGAGGTCAGACACTTATGTTGGATGAGAAGGCTCACAGTCTCCACCCTACTTCATCCCAAAGGTGTTCTATTGGGTTGAGGTGCAGGCCAGTCAAGTCCACCCCAAACTCGCTCATCCATGTCTTTAAGGACCTAGCTTTGTGCACTGGTGCACAGTCATGTTGGAACAGGAAGGGGCCAACCCCAAACTGTTCCCACAAAGTTGGGAGCATGAAATTGTCCAAAATCTCTTGGTATGCTGAAGCATTAAGAGTTCCTTTCACTAAGGGGGCCGAGCCCAACTCATGAAATAAACCAAAACAACCCCAACGCTATAATACCTCGTCAACCAAACGTTCCACTTGGCACAATGCAGTTAGACAAGTACTGTTCTCCTGGCAACCACCAAACCCAGACTCGTCCATCAGACTGCCAGATGGAGAAGCATTATTCGTCACTCCAGAGAACATGTCTCCACTGCTCTAGAGTCTGGTGGCAGTATGCTTTACACCACTGTATCCAACACTTTGCATTGCAGTTGGTGAAGTATGGCTCGGATGCAGCTGCTCGGTCATGGAAACCCATTCCATGAATCTCTCTACACACTGTTCTTGAGCTAATCTGAAGGCCACATGAAGTTTGGAGGTCTGTAGTGATTTACTCTGCTATTTTACATGGCCTACCACTTCGTGGCTTGATTGCAGTCATTCCCAATCACTTCCATTTCATTATAACACCACCAACAGTTTACTGTGGAATATTTAGCAGTGACGAAATTTCACGACTGGAAAGACGGCATCCTATCACGGTACCACACTGGAATGCACTGAGCTCCTGAGAGCAACCCATTCTTTCACAAACGTGTGTAGAAGCATTCTGCATGCCTAGGTGCTTGATTTATACACCTGTGGCCATAGAAGTGATTGGAAAACCTGAATTCAATGATTTGGATTGGTGAGTGAATACTTTCGGCAATATAGTGCATCTACTAATAGTGATAATTACTGGGACAAGTGGAAAGACTGTAGAACTGTTCCTTGCTTGAGAACAAACAAATCTGCCCAGTTTGCCTATACTTAAATCTGCATATCAGATCATCTAACATGGCCTAAATGCACAAATAGAAATTCAACAGCTGGTGCATATACATTCACTCCTTGAGGAAAAAGACACAAACCTGTTCCAGATCAACATCCTCAGCCAGCTTCATGTTCTTAGTGTGGATCTGCAGGATTTCCAGTCTCCCTGTAGCATCAGGAATGCCAATGTCTACCTCTCTGTCAAAACGTCCTGGAAGAAGACAGAATAAATCCTTGACATCTTATAAAATGATAGTGTTCTAACTAAACAAGCCTATTCAAACTTGAAATCATTGCAACATGTCAGGCTTGTAACTTAAATCACGTTGTATCATTCCTTAAAACACTCAACAATTCCATTAGACTCCTTTTATATAAAATATCCAGGCCTAGAGATAAACAATAACCATAATAAATTTTAAAGTCATCAAGAAATGATATCCAACATTCAACTTGGGAAGTTACTGAATGTAGCCCATATTTTAAAATGTACAGTTTGTCCACCTTGGTCCATGGCACACAAGATGATGAAGTTGAAGAAAAGCTCTTTAAAAATAGTCCTGCATGCTCACCGAATCTCCTTAGAGCTGGGTCAATGCTGTTGGGTCTGTTGGTGGCAGCCATGACAATGACGTGAGCCCGCTGCTTCAGTCCGTCCATCAGGGTGAGAAGCTGAGACACAATGCGTCTCTCTACCTCACCGTGAGTCTGAGGAGACAGAGACAGATCAGATTACTGCACCACAGAAACTTCAATACCGGACCACAAACCCCAAACAGATCTAAGAGGACATGATATTAGTTAATCACACAATACATGTTAAACAACATAAATCCAAAATGAATTCATTTACTTATCCATATACCACTAGTGCAAGGAAGTCAACAGAGTTATTACTAAAAGATGAACAAAAATCTCTCACCTTCTCTCTCTTGGGTGCAATAGCATCCAGTTCATCAATGAAGATGATGGCAGGAGCATTCTTCTCGGCTTCTTCAAAAGCTTTACGCAGGTTGCTCTCAGACTCGCCAGCCAGTTTACTCATAATTTCAGGGCCTGTGAAGGTGAATACATAGGAACATAGCAACATCTACAAAGATTAAGCTCCTTTAAATTAAGACGTCAAGATTCATAACTGTAGTACCGTTGATCAGGAAGAAGAATGCTCCGGTTTCATTGGCGACAGCACGAGCAATCAGAGTTTTTCCAGTTCCAGGGGGTCCGTACAGAAGGATACCACGGGGAGGCTGAGATAACAAAACAAACCAATTAATAAAAATCACTCAAATCTGAGATTAAAGCCATCTTCCTAAAACCTCCTTTTAAAAAAATTCCTTACTTTCACACCGATGGCCTTGAAGAGTGCTGGGTGCCTGAGTGGCAGCTCCACCATTTCTTTGATCTGAGCCAGCTGCTTCCTCACACCTCCAATGTCATCATAGCCTACTTCATTCAGAGATTCTTCTTCATCCTGTGGACACAAATCACATGTTTAAAGTCATTTTTAAATATGAACTAAAAAAATATCATATTCCACAATTGCCAAGAACACCTTAACACATAACACATCAAGAAAGAAAAAAAAGCAGGCCCTATTAATTAATTAAGTATTTATTTATTTTTAAAGTGGTTAAATTCATGACAGGAGAAGTTGTCAATGGGTGGATTTATTTTTTTATTATGCCCAACATGCACTGTGGAAGGAAACCCCTTAAGGGCCCACACAGACACAGGCAGACCCAGGCTGTGCTGCCTGAGAATCAAGCCCGAGATCTCCATGCTGCGAGGCAGAAGCACTATCCACTGCACCACTGTGGCACCCTGTGTGTGGCTTATAACAAGAAAGAACTATGTGCAGACCTTTGATCTGATGCCTACTAAGATTTATGATCTGTTAGTAGGTATAAAACCAGCTGCTTAGAACAAAGGACTTAATCCACAAAGCAGTGTTCTGAATTATGATGTTAAATATTTACAAATCAAACAAATTCATGCTTAAATTGGTGCTAGTTAGAGTGTTTAATTGGATGGTCCTGGACTACTATGGTTAAAACACTGTTAATTGGTACTCTAAGTACAATGAACATGTTCACAACCTCTACAGAATCTAGTGCAGTGTCCTTTTTAATCCTTATAACACACTGCAATGGTCCCAAAGATGGTCCTACACAGCATAACATCATTAGGAATAATCTGTCATTTCTATTTAATGCAAAGTGTGCCAGTCAAGTACCTGGGGTGCAGTTTAAAAATAGAACAGCAGTGTCAGCATTACAGAAGTCTACAAGCACGAGAATGCCCACACAACCACCGACACTGCCAGTGTTTTCACAGCACCAACATAAATACATCAACCTGCCTATCTATTATTTGTAATATTGTGAACAGGAACCTAACGAATGCCTACTTTCTTACTCTTCACTCCACTAAATGTTAGAATGCATGGGAGAGAGACTCTGGGGGCTCTGGGTCCAGCACACTTGGCTCTAAAATTCAGCTGGATCTGTGAAGCTATGCTTTAATATAGCGTTTAGCTGCAGATCCTGAACTTGTGCACTACACTTACCTCACGCTTAATAGGTTCTCCTTCACAGTGAATGACAGTGTCTGGAGCCACTATACAGTAAGGGCTAGGGTCTGTCTCCACCACTTTAAACTCAACAGCACGCATACCTCCTCTCACCAGGAAGATATCACCTATTGGGATGAAAAAAAAAATCAGCAAGACTCACATGCACTCTATTAAAAAAAGGCAATAAAAAGAATTCCATTAAACGCATACGATAAAACATTTACCTTTACGAATTGGCCGGTAAGCCTCTAGGAAGTAAGGCTTCAGGTACACCTCAAATAAGTTTCCAGTGATTCCCTCCACTGTGTCATCAATGGGCAGAACATGGATGCGTTTCCCGTACTTCACATCTGGGCATGGCTGAATGCTAACAGACATTTTTTAAAAATGGGTTAAAAACCTAGGGCGTTTAAGCACAAAGGATAGCTTTATACATACATCTTGACTGTAGGACTACTGTAGTATTGCGAAACACTAAAACATACTGAGAAATATTTATAAATGGATGGCAGTTACCTGATGACATCTCCGAGGCGAACCCTGAGGTTATTGCGCACCACCCTGTTCATGCGCACTTTCTCATCAGAGCAGCTATCGTCAGACAGTACGATACAAACTGTCTCCCGCCTTTTCTTGCCCTTCAGCAGCACAGTGTCCCCTCTGAAAAGCTGAAGCTCGTCCATCTTGGCCTGCAAGTGTGACACATTGCATCAAAATAAACGACCCGGTTAATACTTGGTATCTGATCACAAGTGAAAAACGCTTGCTGTTGACATTCTGTGGCTTCATCCATCCTCCAGTGTCCAACTGTGATCAGATTTCATGAGGAAGCATTCCTTTATCTTGTACATAACAGTGAGTAGTAACTTAAATACCTTTTGGAATAAACTATAATCGGAAGAGTGGTTTTAATTAGAAATTGTTTAAGTATTTTTTATTTACTTCATTACATTCAGACGATACATTTCTGCTCCATGGCTGAATTCCAAATGATCTTCTATTGGGCATATAACTCAGGTTCCACAACACCATCATATGATACCATACTAAGTGGTTTTATATTTATTATTAAACAAAATGTAAAGCCTTTTAGAAGTCTGTCTAAGGTCCTTATTATAAATACTCCTGCACAAAGCCAGCATATTACTGTAGGCAAAAAAACTAAATAATAACCAACTACTATATTAAATTCATTTAATTCATTAGTAAAGGAGTAACATTGCTGCTTACATGTGCTTGGTTTAGCAGCAAAAATGCACTCATTAATATTATAACCAATATTAAATATTTCAATAGTAAAGATTTTAATTCTAACAGTAACAGTTGGAAATAATCTAATAAAAGTATTGTGTTACTGTTGTTATTTGTACTTTTAATGTACAAGTTGCACTTCTAATGCAGAAAGATTTTTGGTTGCATCAGGATGCACCAAGTACCTGGACTTATCCTAGACTGGATCTCCAGGAAGCATCTGACACACGCATTTAGCACCGTGATTCGATCGCCCGAGATCTGGTCTGAATAGTGTAGAATTTACTAAAACATATTATTCAGGATAAGTTGGGCATACCTGAGAGAGGGAGACCACACTGTTATCTTCATTGATGGACTCATCAACAATCAGCCTGTTGGGCCTGTTCTTTTGTTTTAAAATGGCAGTAGAAAGATCATCATTTTTAGATCTGTGGGTGGGAAAGGGTACAGGGTGAAACAATGATCACGGATACAAATAAAAATAAACAAATTCAAGTACATGGCAGAACAGAAGTTGGCAAGCTTACCAACCTATTTCACTGAAACTGAAAATGAAATTTGACTATTTAAAAAAAGAAAGACTGACGCAGTTCCATTCACCAAGTCAGTCAAATGCACAAGCCCGTGTTTTTTTGTTTTTTTAAACAAAACACCGCTGAGTAAAATCCACATGTTGCACAAACAGGAGTTTATACTGGTCGTGTTCGACGCTAGAGATTTCTACTCGCCAATTCCGGATCTTTCCAGTGAATCGAATCTTTTTGTTCGGTTCACCGATAAGAGCCGACATCCAAACGGATCGCCACCATATTGTTTTATCTAAATGCTAAAGTTTGCTTTGCATTTTTATAAAAAAAAAAAAAAAAAAATCAGCAAGGACCTACAATTGCTTGTTGACACACAGTAAGCACGCCTTCACTTACCTGTACTTCATTAAAAATAATTCCCATTCATTCAGATAACTCACTAACACACTTGACCAAACATGCAGTAATATGATCCTCTTTGTCAGGTCTTAGTTACACAGCTGCATTTCAAGCGTACGTTTACAGTAACAACACCTCCCATGTTGACACAATTATTTATTAAATGACACTCCAAGAGTACAGATGCGGAAACAAAAACAGCTTATATACACGTAGAAGCCTGGCTTCGGTATAAACTATGGATGTCTCATTCAGGAGTCGAATCTTTCTAAAGGAGTCGACTCACTAGTGAACGACACATAAGCGATTCATTAAGAAGCCCGTCTCCTCCACACCGGGCTGAATGGCGCAGTAAACGTACTCCGGCTAATCACCGCGATCAGACTCAGAACTGGTCTAGTTAACAAAAAATAGACATGTATAACACGTGAAAAACGCGTTAGACTGCGCTCTATAGCACATACTTCACTATATAAGTTTAATAAGAGACCTAGAAGTTTCCAGGCCGTTCTGTGTGAACAAGACTGTCAACAGCTAGCAAGTGTTAGAATTAGCCATAGTGATAACGAGCCGACTCGGCACGCATGAATAGGTAATAAATAACGTGATATTAGGGAAATATTATTCTGTTAAATGAAGGACAGCTATACTGAGCACTAACTATGAGCTAGTTTCCACCTAAAGGCTGTATTAGTACGCTGAGCCATGTCTGATGTCCGAATGACACAGCAAATGCTTCGGCTTGAACCTAACGCCAGCTACAGCACCGAACAATCACTAGTTAGGTAGAAAAACTGAGTTTTAGCTTGAAAATTGAACAAGTTAAGACATATTAAGAGGTTAAAATACATTATTCTGGTACTTTAGCGACTAACGTTCAGCTTTAAACGCTCATGTAGGTAAGCTAGCTACTGGTCGGGTCGTTAAATTAAAAATAATAACAACGCGTTAACACGAGAGAGCTGGTGACCAAACAAACGAAGCTACTCCGTGTAAATATAATATATTCATCAGAAATAATAAAACTGTATGTTCTGATACTGGCACGTTTGGAGAGACGGTCAAACAATGACTTCTCGGTTGACATAAACATGCTTAATGCCGGTAGGCCAAAGCCTTACCTAGAGAATGACTCAGTACGGTCTCTGTTAGCTAGAAAAGCTAATCAAGCTAACGCTTTAACGGGCCGTCTTACCCCCCCAAGCCATGTTTACAGAAAAATAGAAGGCCCAATTATGCAATTATAAACATTTTTCCACAGAAAGTCATATCAAATGCCGTATTATATGCTGATTAAACAACTGATCCTGAATCCTCGCCATTATCAGCTCCGCTAGCTAGCTCTGGTTCAGAAGCTAAACTGCGACGGATGCTAACGAACTTGCTAAATAAGAGTTAATTTACGAATTGACACACCGCCTTTAGTTTTACTTACTCTCCACCCGAAGCCATCCTCCTCTGTGAGACGCTATAAATAATATGTAGAAAAAAGTCGTTTTCTTAAAGAGTCAGCGCCAACCTTCCCGACAGCACTTTACCCCTGCACTGAGTTTCCAAACGTCAGCTTAGCTTGCTAACATGATCTGCGGAAAACTATTCGCACGCCCACCGATTGATCAGCCAATCAGAGACACGGACGTAGACATCAAGTGGAAAAATCAGCCAATCAGAAGGCGCCGATTGCAACGACGAGCCATCACTGGGCCAAGTCAGAAGTAAGAGCTTTGTGTTATGGAAGGCTGAAGGCTGAAGGCTCCAGTTTCGGGGTTTAAACATGTGCACATCGCTGCTGCTGCTACAATATCAAGGATCTAGCACGACAAATATAACTATATTGTACGAGTTTTAGATGCAACTGATGTACTTAGCTCATTCAGATCACCATCAGTCATGTAAATACAGTGAAGCATGCAGGTGAACTTTCTGAAGCTGCCTGTTTGTTTTCCTGTGATGTATAATTCACTAGAAGTTCAATTTAGTTCAGTAATAATCACAGCTGAATGTTAACAGGCTCCATTTACCTAACTTACACTGCTCATTTCTATAAGAAAGGTTATCCTATAATAAAGGTAGACTGCATGCATGTGATAAACAGTACCAATAAATAATCATTATACAGAGAATAAGTAATGAGGCACAGATCCTACTATTTCCATTTTTGATACATTACTGATATCAGAGTTCTGGGTGATGATCAGGTGATGCCCAACACTAAATTCCTATCCACTTATTAACCCAGTAAACGAGTAAGAGTATAGATCCTAACGACGATGCACTATGTTATCTGGCAATGCAGCAGGACCTTTATTATAACCCCAGATGCATATATTTCCAATGTACTTGACTTATAAATGTTTATTATTTATTAGGTATTAGGTATACATTCTATACAATTCTACATGCTTGAGAAAACGAAGGGCAGCAGGTGGAGCACCGATGCTGTGTATTGAATGCCCAAATCCAGGATTTGATCTTCAAGCTCCTGACTCCTGAGTGTAGATTTTCATGTCATTAATAACTACAGCTGAATGTTAACAGAGTCCATTTACCAAACTTACAATGCTCATTTCTATAAGAAAGGTTATCCTATAATAAAGGTAGACTGCATACATGTGATAAACAGTACCAATAAATAATCATTATACAGAGAATAAGCAATGCAGATCATATAAGCAGATCCTACTTTTTCTATTTTTGATACATTACTGATATCAGAGTTCTGGATGATGATCAGGTGATGCCCAACACTAAATTCCTATCCACTTATTAACCCAGTAAACCAGTAAAAGAGTATAGACCCTAACGACGATGCACTATGTTATCTGGCAATGCAGCAGGACCTTTATTATAACCCCAGATGCACATATTTCCAATGAACTTGACTTATAAAGGTTTATTATTTATTAGGTATTAGGTATACATTCTATACAATTCTACATGCTTGAGAAAACGAAGGACAGCAGGCGGAGCAGGATGGAGCACCGATGCTGTGTATTGAATGCCCAAATCCAGGATTTGATCTTCAAGCTCCTGATTCCTGAGTGTAGATTTTCATCATTAATAACTACAGCTGAATGTTAACAGAGTCCATTTACCAAACTTACAGTGCTCATTTCTATAAGAAAGGTTATCCTATAATAAAGGTAGACTGCATGCATGTGATAAACAGTACCAATAAATATTCATTATACAGAGAATAAGCAATGCAGATCATATAAGCAGATCCTACTTTTTCTATTTTTGATGCATTACTGATATCAGAGTTCTGGGTGATGATCAGGTGATGCCTAACACTACATTCCTATCCACTTATTAACCCAGTAAACCAGTAAGAGTATAGACCCTAACAACGATGCACTATGTTATCTGGCAATGCAGCAGGACCTTTATTATAACCCCAGATGCATATATTTCAAATGTACTTGACTTATAAATGTTTATTATTTATTAGGTATTAGGTATACATTCTATACAATTCCACATGCTTGAGAAAAAGAAGGGCAGCAGGTGGAGCAGGATGGAGCACCGATGCTGTGTATTGAATGCCCGAATCCAGGATTTGATCTTCAAGCTCCTGATTCCTGAGTGTAGATTTTCATGTTATTTCCCACAGGTTTTATTTATGTTTTCAACTTTCCTGCCACCTACCAAAAATATCCCTGGTAAGTACATCAGCTGCGTGTGTGTGTGTGATGTCCTGCAATGGATAACCAGGATGAATGATAAACTTAATAAAATCTCATTAAAAATATTACAAGGTTGTACATAATGAATGCAATGTTACTCTACGGTTACAAAACTATTCTCTACAAATTCTTCCAGTTTCCTCTTCAGGCTGCTCACGTCAAAAGACGTAGGATCGTCATGCCATGTTTGCAGGTACAAGGGCAGATTTCTGAAATACACACCAAAACACAGTAATGTATTGCCTGACATGAAAGCATCCACACAAAATAAAATGGTTACCATCACTACCAAGTCAGTGTTTATTTATAATTACAATAAATACATGCAAAAAAAAAAAAAAACCCACAACATTAGCTTACACTGGTGCTGACTGTGCAGAATTAATGATTTGTGTCCACATGGCCGCTGCCTCCTGCTTGCCGTCCAACCTCCACATTATCTCCACCTGCCACATTTCAGTGTTCCTGCATCCTTATAAAATTAGAACCAAGGGATAATTTGGTTAAGAACATTCTACTTAGGGATGATATAATTCAAAAGCAAACATGTTGATTTTGTAGTTGTAGAGCAAAGATTTGAAAAAAAAAAGTTAATTCAATAAATACATGCACAGTGGAATGTTAATATACAGGGGTTAGACAAAGAAACTGAAACACCTGTCATTTTAGTGTGGGAGGTTTCCTGGCTAAATTAGACCAGCCTGGTGGCCAATCTTCATTAATTGCACATTTCACCAGTAAGAGCAGAGTGTGAAGGTTC
>JAOVYV010000027.1:5314630-5326957 GCA_025674545.1 Hassar affinis
TTACCCTGCTAATTGAACCTTCACACTCTGCTCTTACTGGTGCAATGTGCAATTAATGAAGATTTGGCCACCAGGCCGGTCCAATTTAGCCATGAAACCTCCCACACTAAAATGACAGGTTTCAGTTTCATTGTCTAACACCTGTATAATGTAAATGGTGGTTCCTGGTATCACTTGTTATAACAGCTATTAACATTTGTTCCCTCATCAACACCTTGTTTGCATTCTCCTGAAGTTAAAAAAGACAAAAACATGTCACTCAACTTGTGACATTAAAGAGAAACCACAAAGTTGTCTATCCTGAAAACTTTCCTGTGTCATAAAGCCTAAAGTTATAGCTTTACCTCTTACATACAAAGTCTTGACACTGGAGACTAATTCCAAAAATGCTAAACATGTCCTCAAAGAAAACTTCACATTTTAAATATGTAAATGTAGACCATCCTAGACCAAGTCCTTGCCTTAGCTGTTACTATAGAAACAATAACAAATTTGCATTAATATATATAAAGCTACTCTCAATTAATCAGTAGCTTCCGACCAATCAGACTCGTAGTCGGTGATATCCTGTCCAGCCTAGTAATAATTAAACAAACATTTCAATGGTGTATTGTGTTTTTAGTAAGCCAGGTGAGCAACTTTGACATTACCGACCTGAAGAGCAAATTCTACACTTACACTCTGCTAAAGAAGAATAATGATGCTTCAATCATGAAATTAGCAGAAAATGCGTCGTAAATCTGGCCTGTCTAACACAAACACAAACACAGCTATGCGTTTTACCCTCCTGATTTCCCAAATACAAAAATCCCCTGTGATAATTTGTGCTCATGATTTAATGCCAGGTCATAAAACAGCAAAGAAGAAGCAGTCCTTTGTGTGAATTGGAGAGTGGCTGACCTCCAGATAATTAACCTGTATTTTGCTGATAGAGTTCCATTGTGCCCATCGGATTTACCATAATAGCAATCAATACTCTGAGAAATATAGTGCAAACAACAGCAAGCGCAGCTTTGGCTATGAAAAGGCAGTGTTGAGTAGAGGAATGGTCTACGGTGGTAAAAACACATCAATTAAGCCTTATAATTACGGCTTCATTTTGCCTCTCTGGCATGCGAACTAAGAGACACTATTTAAGTAAATGATTTATCTGTGCTTGCGCTCTGAACAATGATGGAATTACATTTAAAGTAGTAGCACCATCTAAAACAATCAATTGCTATTTCTAACTTCTAACTTCGCCCTGAACTGTCCATACATCACGTGCCATTAATGAAAAAACTTGGCCAACTTTTCTGTTTTATACTTTCATGCATTTTTCTTTTTTTCCTTTTTTATTGATTTAAAATTAAACAGAAGTGAACGCTACGGTAAAGCAGAGATTAGTCCGTGCCTGTGTGTTCATAGACAATAGTACTTTCCTCAGGTATATTAACAACGTATTTACATATATGTATTAAACTTTAATTATACAGTTAATTCTTATGCATTTGCTTTACTGTAGTCTAAATGCTGAGCACAACGCTGCTGAGGATTAACTCCAACCTCTGGTTGAAGAGTATGTTTACAATTACAAGAAAAGAACATCAAACTCAGCCTCTTCGTCTAGTCCTTAAATCTCCTTCATAATACACAGCACCCAAAGAAAATCATTAAAACAATTATTTATCCACAAACACAAAAGACTAATGTAAACGAGTATAGGGCGATAAATAAAAACGGGCTTGACAAAAGCCAGCATCAGGCTGAATCTAAACCCAGACAAGCCCCTTTACAATGAGATTTATGGGCGCTCGATGGCCGAGGTGATGCATGTGGCCTCACTGATTCCCTCAAAGAGATACAGCGAATAAAAGCTGCAATGAGCTTTTGTCAGGCCAAGCAACCCGATGTGGCTATGCATCATAATGACAATGAATGATTACATGAAAAAAACACATGTTCAGCCTGATCACCATCCCCCACCAACCTCCTGTTAATTGCTCCCGCGCTAAAAATGTGGAATTGATGAAGCGGTGAAGGGTTTTAGCCGGTCATCTCCTCGGGTTTCTTCATGTGTAATGCGTTTTCCTCACACATTTTGGTGAGCTAACGGAAAGGGGAGCAGATGGTCCCGAAAAACACAGCACAAGCAACCACCCTGATTCACATATATAAAACAGGAAATTGAGGAAACCAGAGGAGCTCATCAACTGAACAAGTCCCATGGCACTTAGAAAAACAGAGAGAAACAGGTTTGTCCACATCCTGAACTGCAGGACTAACATAAAAACACTTCGATAGCTAGTCAGAATTCGTTATAAGTACACTACGCTGAAACAATATAGGTACATATTTCCTTTTCAAAAAACTCTGCTCTGCCAAATAAACAAACAGGCACTGACATTATGGCAGGAGCCTAACCACATTCATTTACCCTTGACACGCACTGTCCTTTGTTCTGCCAGACAATGTTATAAGCTTACGTGGGTGTTGTATTACATACAAATTCAATTTGAAAGAAGGTCAGAGCATGTGGTTGATTTTTTTCCAGCCAAAAAAACAATAAACATGTATACATGCAAAATAGCTGTCCATGGATTCATACTGAGGAGTAGAAAGAGTGCAATACAATTCATACTTAAGTGATATATGGCTGTTGTGTCAACGTTTAACATGATCAGAAGTCGAATGGTATTCAAGCTTACATGCACTCCATAATCGAACCATTAGAAATGAATGACTGACTGAAATCAGAAGATATTACATGCTTTTCCTCTATACGGGTGAAGGTTATGGTTATGGTAACAACTTGAAGTGCCAGAAAAACTGGTTAATGTTTTTTAACGTTAACGTTAATGCTTGGTAGGTTTTATCCCCTATGGGATCTTGGAGGAAACGTTGCACAGTCCTCACGCTGATGTTCGTTGAGGCCCCAGCATTGAATACTGATGTTACTTGAGTCAGTGTTGCACGCCTACTGCCTAAAACAATTCTTGCCCGCCGACGCTTGTCACGTTCACCCAGAGTCTTTTTTACAGCCACGCTGTTGTCGTACATTTGAGGTTTTGCTGGAATTCTTGCAGTCACAGTACACCCTTGAAATGCTTATATGTGAAAATCCAAATGTTGCTTCTACATCTGAAATGCTATCACCCATCTCACGAGCTCCAGCTATTAAACTTGTGAGTTGAAAATTGCCATATCATGACAACTTGCCATTCTCACGGCGGAAACAGCTCTATCGCTATATATACGCACTGACGGACTCAACCAATGACTTGCATAGGTGGTGTTGCTATGTATTTTGCCATTGTCACGGCGGAAACAGCTCTAGAAACTTCCATAGATGTCTATTGCTATATATACGCACTGACAGACTCTAACAATCACTTGCATAAGTGGTGTTGCTATGTATTTTGCAGTACCAGTTTTTCTGACACTTCAGCATACATATATAACTAAACACTATTTTACATGACATTTTTTTACTTTAATGTATGAAGAGTGTCATACTAATATTTCTATGACTATACTGTACAGTACTGTATACCACAGTGCTGTTGAATTCTCAAATCAGTTTTCTATAACAGCAGCTCTGACTGTAGCTGTAATTCAAACCCCAGGTTTATGTCAATGCTCTACTTTTAATATGTTATTGTTTCCACTGTATAGTAACAACTTACACAAGGACTTGTATGACAAAATCTTTGAAAACTGTTGCTAACAATTGGTATAAATACTTACTAATTACACTTCAGTTATTTACATTAATTGTGTTGCAGCAGCAGGAGAAAAGCAAGGTTATATAGTCTATGGATAGGCATTTCCTCAGATGATGTAATGATTCTTCCCGAAAGATTCATTGTTTCCTGGGGTTTTATTGCTTACTGACATTATGTTTACTGGCTGTTTTCTTAAAATGACCTTTTTCCACACAAAGTCACACACTGGTCCACAGCTGCATTATTCATTATTATAAACATGCATTATGCACTGTAAAAAAAAATGCAATCAGTTTATTAAAAAAAAAGGAAGTATCCAGGCTGCTTTCAAAATTCTATGTTTATTTAAATTAAAATAATAAGCTAAAAGAATGCCAGACACCGATATTGTTCTGTTAATTTAATATTTAATTTAATTTTTGAGTGAAACCTGTTAACTTACTTTTTAAATAGTGCTTTTTTTTTTTACAATTTAGGTATAATCACAGTGCAACAAAACAAACAAAATGGATTTGTGATATGCACAACAGCCAATTTTTTTATCTATGATCTCATTTGCATGCAGCTTTTTAAAGGAGAACTGTAACACGTTTATCAGATTTCGTTCTGATTCTGACTGATTGTATCAAATGAGTGGGGTTGTAAATCTTGCCTGCTGATGACCACCGCTTGTTGTGAAAACATTTTCGATCTTTTATTTACATTCCCAGCAGCATGGCATTTCCACTTGAGCAATTGGACTATATCTTTTGAAAATACGACGGCCTGGACTTAAGAAAGGCTCTGAGGAAGGAAGGAAATTAGGGGTGAACTTTGACAAACACGGGAACACGGTAGACTTTCCTGAATTTTGCGGTGCCACAGTTTGAGGAATCGCTCTCTCGGCTTTCAACTGGCTTCCCATTCTCCTGTGTTGGCATTCAGGTAAAGCAAAAGGCGCTTAAAACATTGACTCAACATGAAGTGCTGAGGTAGCCCTGGCTCTGGTCAATTTATGGTTAGTGCCAGGAAGAAATCATGAATCACTTTGGGTATTTAGCAGCGTACAATGGGCTATAACACCCACATTGTTCGTATTGCTTAAAGATTAGAAGGTGTAAAAGGGTCATCGCTTCGGCTTGGTGTCATGACTGACGTGTGCATTCTCCAGGGTTTATTTCTTAAAATACCTTCAAGAAAGGACACAATGTGGGGATTTACATGTGCCGTTCAAGCACCTTATTCATCCACTTTTCTCCATAATGTCAGCATAACCAAGGCAGAGGATTAAAGTCTAAGTAGATGACTAACTACATTATTGTGAAAAAATCCACTCTTTGTAGCATGAAATGTTTAATGGAAAATTCCATCCTGAATAACTTGCAGGCCGACATTTAGAATGAATTGTTCAAAACATAAAATTAATTTTATGATTAAATTATGAGTTGGCTTTTTTAGTTTAAAGCTATTTCATTGATGAGTTTCACAATATTACACACTATTCAATTCCCTGCTGGTAGTGGCTCCAGTAAAATTAACCCTTGCTTCAGGTCTACCTAAAGACAGCTTCTGTACACGCTGCTGAAACGTTTCAGCTTCCAAAGAGTACTTCTTTGTGATAAACCCACCATCAACAACATCACACACGTCAACTCATAAAGCGCTAAGTAGCCAAGTCTCTGCTGCATGCATTCTGGGACTCCAGGGTTTGCTGTCTCCATTAATAGGGTTGCTCCTATTGCTGTCCCCTCCCTCTGGAGCTCCGTTCCGTCACCTATTCTATTCTGTTCCTCTCTCTCTCTCTCTCTCTCTCTCTCTCTACTTTTCAAAGCCAGCTTAAAATCTTAAACTCTTTTCTCTCAACACTTCCTCTCTTCAACTACCACTACTTCTGATTCATCTTTGCCTGGTTTGTTGTTGTTCCTTTTGTGTATCCTTGCTTCTCATCTGTTTATTATTGTTTCTTGTTTGTCTTCATTGTTCTTATTGTAAAGTGGCCTTGGGTTTGTGTGAAAGGTGCTATATAAGTCTCACTTATTATTATTGCACTGCATTGTGCCTGTGCTACCAATGACTGCCTGTGTTGTCACTATGACAAACAACTGATAAGTTCTCATAAAAATACAGCAATAGCCTAGAAATTAATATGTTTTCAATATAAAAATGTTTCAGAGTGGACTCTTTCTTCAATGCTAAAAAGTTCTGGAGTCTCTGGAGGACAAGTGAGAGTGTGTGCCTCCTGCAATGGTCGCTTAAACACAGATCTGTTTGTCTTAGGCTGCCAGCCATTTTGATTTGAAAACAGATACGGCCATTTCAATCCTCACAAGGCTGCGTGACAAACGAATCGTGTGTGGCAGGTTATGATTGATGATGGCAGGGGCTAAGAGACACTAGGAAGGCGAGTGACCTTTGAGCTCAGGCCAGGTCCATAGGGGCTGAGAGAGTAAGTTCACTTTCAAGCCGAACACAGCAGGAGAGCCTGCGAAGGGCGTGGATTTTTGGTGTGAACCCGACAACCTGGAGCTGGGGAGATTTTTTTTTTCATATTCACATGCAACCAAAATCATTCCAAACTAATGAAAAAAATCTGAATGAATAAAGAAGAAAACCGGATCTCCCAGAGAGGTTTATTGGAAGCAAATTAAGTGGACAGTTCATTGCCTTCAGATGTAGTAGTTTTTAGGTCTCTAAAAGGCTGAACCTCAGTCTTGAGATTTGAGAAATATGAAATGATAAAACATTTTTTCATTTTGTGCATAGAACCTGTGGTGTACCTAAGGACCCTTTAAATCTACATCAGAAATATTATTGTTTATCTGAGCCTATACTTGGTTATTGCACCTTTTATCATGTTAAATATGCTTTTAATGATCAGTGGTGCTTATTATTTATATATTTATAGTCAATTAAAAATGCTTTTTGATAAATAGTGACCTTCAAATATTTTATATCATTTTAAATGTAAAAAAACAGCACAGTGCAATAAGCAAACGCCTCACAAAACCATTTTGACCAAGAGTGTATTTCTTTTTATTTCTAGTTTTGAGATTTCTGACTGTTTTGATCAAATCCGAATAAATCAGCTCACCAATAAAAACCCTTGTTTAGCTGTCAAAAGAACATTCCTTCTGCCTGTTTTTTCCTCTTTAAATCTGCCAAGCCATATTATGCCCTGTAACCAAATTCTTTTCTATTACGTAAAATGTTCACTAAAATCTGCCTTTATTAATGCAGACTGTTTCGGAAAAAGTGTGAAAAAAGGTTCAAAAGTTCAAGGTTCAAATATTTTGTCACATAAAATAAAATATAACCCCCCATACCATTAAATAATAAAATAAAAGTGAAATTCAATATACAGGTATAAGGTGTAAAACATGCTTGACTAGTAGTTATAGAAATGATAGAGATCCTTTACAGTGAACTGAAACAATTGCTACAGTAAATATTGTGTTGCTGTATCTCTGCTTAAAAAAAAACTCAATTGAATTGTATAATAGTCTGCCTCTTCCTACTCAATTTTATCTAATGTCGATCCATATCTATGGCATTGTAGATTATCTTTCCTGAGTCACAATCAGTTTCCTCAGCACATAAGGGGTTAAATTAGTGGTTGGCTCAGGAGAGCTGAGCTCTCCATATTTGGTTTTATTTGAACAGCATGAGCAGCTTGGCTCCAGTACCATTTCAATTCCATGGAAATGTGAATCATAGGATGACATAATAATAATAATAAGAAGAACAATAACAAAAAAAATAAAAATAACTAAATAATAAAATAAAATAAATAAAAATAATAAATTATGTGATACAAATTCACAAATTCACAAAAAAAATCTTGTCTTATACATGCTGCCATTTGAGCACAGTCCCGGTGCAATTTTTTGCACTTTGGTCAATGCAAAATGTTTTGAATAAGCAAATGATGTTTAGTGACCATATACCAAACATATACCAAAAGAAAATGTGGTATACTCTGTGTGGCATACTCTGTAACATCCATTACATGAACATTAAAAACTCATATACGATATGAGAACAGAATACTTCCCAAATGATTAGCACCCATGAAAAAAGCTCCCTCGCCTCTTAAACGAACATTTAATCCATGACTCTTCTGTACATCCTACAGTCACACTTGTGCTAGATTATCGTTGTGCCTGGATTACACAACACACTCGTGCCTAATGCTGCACCGAACACATCTGACGTGGAGATAAAGTTTCACAAATACTAACAAAATCAGACTTGCCTTCCCAACAATTCCTAACATTCATTTGTTCGAAAACTTGATTCCTTTATCAGCAAACCTATACTATAATTCCACTCCTGTACCCAAACAGAAGATATTTTTCATGCTTATTTGATTATTTTTATTCTGAAATAAACACATTTACAAATCTGCCATGCTGGAAATGTCACTGAATGACAATGCAAAAATGTGTTCCTTCACATCTTGCGGCTAATTTGGTTAATGCTAATTATTGATCATATGCAGCCCCAAGGAACATGCGAAAACACAAACAGAAATCAGGCTGAGGAAAAATATGTTACACTTTCCTTCTGAAACGTTCTGTTTCAGGAGGGAGACCATATTCTGATTTGCTACATAAATTATACATAAAGCGTTTTACTGATAAAGCCACAAAAGCTGCACACTTGCTTTACGGGGTTCTGGGTGTGTCTCTAGTGTTTTTGCATATCTGGCTTTAAGCTGGCTTCCCATTTGCCTGCATTGTCAGTGTTTTTGCTCATGTAGGATTACCTGCTTAATAAATGTAGGTGCTTTAGCACCATAGTTTACTCCCAAGGGTATTACGAGAATGTAACAGGACCTACATCTGGTCCCTGTGTTTGGTAAGCTATTAATAGTCTTAGCCAGAGGGGGCTAGATAACACCATACAATAGCAACTTATCCCTGATAATAGTGCTCAGCTGATCACTGATTATAGCAGAATTTTGTTACAGGGCTTTAAATAAGACACTAAATACAGCTTCAGGTTATATTTCTACTATAATGTTCTTAAGACGTTTGTGTTTTGGTTTTCCTGATCAAACCGATCAAACCTTTTTAGGTTTAAACTTTTCCCCTAAGAGAAATCATCACAGATAATATCGGGAAAAGAAATACAACATGATTCAACACACGTTTAATACATAGGTAGTACTTTCTAAATAATGAGTGCATTCAAATGTAGGTTTTAAAGGTCTTTTGAAATTTCTGTACACCATACACCAGGTTTGTTTCATTCCCTTTCAGATTTGAGAAAATATCATAAAATACATTTTATAAAAAATGTATTATAAAAAAAGCCAAGCAGAATACACATTGCTTGGCACCATCACTTAGTACGCTCCGCATTCATGAATTATACTCAGATATGTTCGTTTTGTTGAAGCTCAAATTACAGTGTAACTAACACAAACACTGGCTGTGGTTATAAATTTGCTTACAGCAGCTAATGTTCTGTCTTTGCTACGTCTGCTATGAGTAGCAGGAAATCTAGCCAGCTAGCATAACAAATTTTGATGTAGCCCAAAGTTTAACAAAGCAGTTGATGATATTTTGTTTTGTATAAACTTCAGACGTCATAAGATGTAAAGTTTATGCCAGATGTATTTCTTAACCAGCTAATGCCATGAGTAAAAATGATCATTTTTAAAATGCTAGCTCTGGCTTTTGGCTTCCCGTGCTAATGCTAGTTACACTGAAATGTTGTCAGTGCTTAACAGTTCTAACAATGATCATTCTACCAACAATGCAGCCATGAGATTTCACACAACTCACACAAATCATATTAAAAGTTACAGAGATATGGTTTAGTTTTGGGTTTGATGTGGGGTTAGTGTTCGTACCTCTTCTTATAACATTTGCAGGAAATCTGACCAGGCTTACTGTTACCACCTTGATGTTACCACATGATCTAATTAATTAAATAATGATAAATCACTGCAAATGTAACCGCTTACATTTAACATTGTGGCACATCCATGAAACAAATTAGCTCCGGTTATGATTATTAGATTCAAAGCAGAGTTCTCAGAAGTGAAGATGCGGTAACATTAAAAAACTGTAATCTGATATATCATCTCTGGAACACCAAAGATCTTTCATATCTGTCCAAAGACATGTCAAATGTTCTACTAAAAAGCTGACAACATACAAATAGGACCCACAATGTCAATCAGAGCACCATAGACCACATATTTCTGGAGCTTTGCTTGCAGCAGAGCATGTTTGTACTGTTGACACACCTTCAGTATAACATTTATCTCCCTGCCACCTGTCACTACCAGAGTACACACAGGCCTTAATTCAGACAAGGCACAGAGAATGGACAGGGGAGAGGACTCAGCATGGGAATGTGGAATTTCATGTCAATCGCAAACATGGTTCATGAAAAAGGCCCGGCAGTTCATATTCAATCTCGCTCATTTGATAAGCAGGTGACCTAAAAAGCACGTACATCTCTCATTAATCAAACGACGCACAAAGCAATGTGTAATCTGCTTCTTTTTGAGCTGTTAGGCTTTGGAAACAAATCCGCCCCTTTTTAATAATAGGCCGATGATATGATTCAGCAGTGCTACCATAACATTCAAGCTAGCATAATGCCAAACAACAATGCAGTAACTTGCTGTAAATGGTTTTCAGCATGATTCAGTCACATACATTAATCATTCAGCCATGTTGTTCCTTGGAGACTTAAAAATCAATAAAAATGAATGGAAATACATTGAATATTTAATCTATGATATTCAATTGGAACAGAAACTAGCATGAAGTAACCATAATGCTTTATATCCACTCAGTCATTCTATAAAGAGGAGAATTATATTATTATTTTGTTATTCAAAATTAGAGCGAGCAGCAGAAATCAGGATCATAGTTTAGGTTAAATCACAGAAATGGACTTAAGAGATCTGGGAGTGCCTCTTATATTTTGCTAAAGCCGTAGGTTTAGACACGATGTATGGAGCTACACATAATAATAAACTGGCCACAGGTGCTAAGTCAGGATTAACACTAATGTATGAACAGGCAGCACAATTTAGGGTTGTCACAATACTATAAGTATCGTGTATTTCAAAGTACTTTAGCTCAAAACATTATTTTAAACTGATTACCTACTTCTGCGTTTGTTTTTTTGCATGTTGATTAGTTATAAGAATTATGTTCAGATATGTCACTGAATTAAAGGTAGGGTTTACAAGGGTTACAATAAGGGTATTGTAATAAATTAAACATATTGAATTGTTTGCCACATCACTATACTGCTAAATCATTTCAACTTCCAATACTGTCTGCAACACACCTCAAACTCACCTGAATAAACATTTTTTTGATATAATTATGCTGTTTCATTAGTGTTGAACATCTGGTTTCTACAGACACGTAGACATTCAGACAAGCTCATATTTTGTCTTTCTGCATGACCTGATGTGAAAAGATCTGATCCACTCCCACATATTTATGGCATGGCATCACTAGACAGAGCGACTCCTAACTGCCTATCTCTCTCGGATTAGCCAGTGGCGAAACAAAAACAGCATAAGCCACAATAAAACCAACCCCCGCATTCCTGTCGTCAGAAATTTCAGGCTACCGAAGCACTTGTTTCTCGCTTGACTATGCAACTTTCATATTTTACAGATTTTCTTACAATACCTAATCTAGATATTGTTAAAGTATGATAGCTCCAAAAAAAAAATAAGCAAGACCACTTGCTACGTATATATTTAGGACTTATTATACATGAACTGTTTAGGATTTCAATTCCATAATCAATTTACAAGTAATAATGTATTAGAGATTATTTGGAAATCTTATGCTCCAAACAAATTCGGATATGAATTACACCTGGGGTTTTCTAATCCAGCCTAAGAAGTTCATTAGCATGAAGTGGTAGGAACGATTCAGACAGATGGCAAACTCTTTAAATTGTCAGGGATACAAAGCTGTCATTAATGGATTAAGTATTGGTCTTTTAACCACAGCACCCCCACCCACCCCCCCAAACCCCAAACCTGTTCACCTGAAGGAATTTGCAGGACTCTTTGTCTGAGTGCACTTACTAAATGCTCACAGATCCTTGAGCGAGTCAAGCATTCACTGAGCACATTTTGTGATGAGCACGTCCCAACTGATTCATCACAATTTTTATGTTGCCTATCCACAGGTTGTGTCAGAGATATAACCACAGGTCCTTCATCCTGTATAATAATGGCTCACTGTAATACTGCAGCACTGCTCTTGTCCCTGCCATCATCATCATCCACCAATTTATCCTCACCGCTACTTTATTTCAGTTGTCACAGGCAACTGGCGTATTTATTCATCATTATCTCTTATTTATTATATATTATTCAGATCATCATCATCTTCTGTGAATTCCAGTCCAATGCTACACACCTTATGTGTATTATTATATATTTGTATATATATACAGTACAGGCCAAAAGTTTGGACACACCTTCTCATTCAATGCGTTTTTTTTTTTTTTTTAACTATTTACATTGTAGATACTCACTGAAGGCATCAAAACTAGTTCATTCATAATATAACTCATATTATAAAATAATCCTAATATGAATTTTAACAGTTGTCTAATAGGGCTGTCGGCTGTGTAGTAACCTGACTTC
>JAOVYV010000027.1:5351757-5367640 GCA_025674545.1 Hassar affinis
ATTGAATGAGAAGGTGTGTCCAAACTTTTGTCCTGTACTGTATATATATATATATACACATTTTTTTTTTATAATGCCACCTTTGTCACATTCCACCTCACCAAGATGTACACACGTCTGGAGTAAGGCTATTGAAGCTAGCTTAACGGTGACTGTCTGGAGAAACAGGACGTTAAATGCAAGCTCTGTGTGAGGATGTGCATAGATAGAGGGGGAGGAGCCGTTGTGACATATCAACAATCTGGCTCCTGTGTGAAGTCGCCTTTTATGGCCTTTGACAGCAGGACTCGAGATGGTTACCATGCCTGTACGAGCAGACTTATTAGGCGAGGTCATTTGATGCAGTTCACTCTTGTTTACATAACTGCAAAAAAGACATTCCTCATTGTCTATTCTATACAATCTATATAGGGTGCTTTAATCTTTAATACAAAATAAAGAAGATGAAGTGATTTAATGTATAGCAACCGTACGTCAATCTCTAGAGCCTTATAACAACTAAATTCAACATTCAAGAACTATTGTATTACACGCACAAGCTAAGATGTTGAATGAAATTATAGCCTGCACATTCTCACAGTTGCTGCAGTAGAAGATACATAGGATACATAACAATAAATTATTATTGGCATATTGGCAATATTTTTTTAAATGTGCATGATATTGGTATTGCAACAGGAAAATAGGATAACAATATAGCAGAAAAATTGGAAAGGAACAAAACAAACCTACAGTTTATTTCATACTACTTAAATCCTACCTTTACACTTCATTAATGACCTTATAAGTAAGAATGTAAAAGAAGAAAGCCTCATTATTTTTTGTGCAGACGTAAACAACTTCTATTCTGACATTAATCTCTCTTCCCACAACCAGTTTGTTTGGTTTCAACAGCATTTCTCTGACAATGTCTACAGCTGCCTTTTATCCATGTCTATTGTAAATCTCTTGCCCATATAACGTATGCTGTGTTTTTGCATGTGTGTGCATGTTCCCATTAAAAAAAAAAACCTTTTTGGGTATCTGAAATTCAATGTAGATAGCAATCTAGTTTTCCAACAACACACACACACGCACGCACACACACACACACACGGCCATTTCTCCTATAATGGCCCCCCACCACCAGTGCATGAGTTCTAACTTCATTATGATAACCTAATTTATGTAATAGATGATTATAAATCAACCCATAAATCAGCAGAGCCATGGCGACAAGGCATTAAATGACAGGAAATCAGTGGATCCATCTCATCAATTCTCTCCTTGTGTAGCCGAACACAAAAACCAATCCACAAGGAGAAAAAATCTACATATCATAAAATAAATGTGAGGGACTGAGGCTCGCTCGACAAATGTGTCCCTTGTGCCCACTTTCTTTTCCACTACTCAAATTGGAGTGGTGCACGAAAAAATCAGGATGCCAAATAATTGAAGGAAGGAGGTCAGCAATTCTGGGGAGGGGGTGAAGAAGGGATGAGGCAATGAAGTAGGAGTGGCGAGGAAAAAGGCGGGGAGTTCAGGCTATTAAATTTATGACTCAGACTGCCACATCATCAGTTGGGGATTGGGGGTGGAATAGTGGGGGGTTGCCATTTCCTTCCTGCAGGAGGACGAGTCTGACCAGTATTGTGTAAGCAGATGGTGAAGATATCATGGCAAAGTACCTCCACTAGGGCCTCTATTCACGTTCCATCAAAGCAAAAAAAAGAAGAGAGAAGAAGGACCCTGTGATTGTCATCTAATCCACTCAGGGCCCACACCCAAATGTTCCCCTTGTTGTTGGTTAAAACACCGCATGAGCTCCTGTGCGTTAAATATCAGGTATTCTATAAATAAGACTAGACCGGTTTTGGAGAGCTGTAACAGAACAACTTCATTGTTATTTTTTTCCCTGAATCTTCTATTAGCACTAAAAGCCAGTGTTATCACAGCTTCAGACCTAGCACATCTTGTTTAACCAAAAAGGAGAAGCTTAATTCACTTAAGTACACGGTTTCCCTTTCACGGAGTATGTAACAGCTATTCAATGAAAGTGCTGCTCTGCAATAAAGCAGCGAAGTTCGTTAGTATAATGTGTGGACGGCGAAACCATATAAGGCATTACACGCTGACCTTTCGAGCTTAAGATCACACTATCTGTAGGATGTATCTATTATTTACGGATTGAGTAATACACGTGTGGTTATATATTATGAATGTTATGTTCCATGTAACCACAAAAGCTCATGATCACTCAAAAATGTAATGTACTACATGCACTGAACTAGTATACAGTATTTAAGTCCTTTTATGAGTCCTCACATTATGTTTTCACATATACATTTAGCTGAGAAAGCCATTAAATAAAGAGTTTTATGGCTCTTGTGTTGAATAATTAAAGATGGGAACATGAGGCCAGGTTATCTGAGAGCACAACATTACAACAGTCAAACCATACTAGTACAGCTGCCGGCGAACATGCGTACTGTAACCAAACGGAAATACGGGTAGCTCAAATTAGCAACAGCATTACCAGTGGGCCCCACCCACCCTTAACACTAAACATGCGCAAAATGCTAACCTTTCACTTTTTAACATGTATCTCAACTTATATTATCTTTGCAGATTCCCGGTACTCATCCAATGACTTCCGTGCGCCACCGGTGATCCCTTCCCCCCCTTCTTCTTTGATCTTTTTAATGATCTCTGACCTAGTATGGAATCTATGAGCTGCGAATGCTGTTTTATGGTGAAGTGGAAGCGGGGGAGGGGGCTTCAAGTAGGTCAAAGGGCATCAGATTCTGCTAATGCTAAACAGAAACAAAGTGTCAGCAAGCCCATGTTAGATTTCACAGAAGCAAATGCTGATTAAATAGGATCGTGTTACTCTGCCATCTTAAAGGTGCAGGAGCATCTCTTTTTGCAGCAGTCGTTAGCTGCAGTTTTGTAATATTGTTCTGCGGTTTTACACATACTTTACACCCGTCCTTTAATCAAACACTTAATGTGACTGAGTCTCACCTCAGGCCACATAAAAATATATATTCTTGCCCCTGCCTAAAAGTACCTGAGCTCTTAATTGTTCAGTGGGGTTCCTCTACAAATGACTTCCTCTCTGCTATCTGTTATAAAGTTTTATTGGTCTGTGATCACCCCCTAAAGAGGGGCCAGCTCGACTGAACTAGCCTTATGTTCCATTTGATTCCACGAACAACCCCAATCCTGCGTGGAAGTGCTGACTTGCTCCCAAACTATATAGGGCTCCATTGGATTTTTCTCACTTTTCTGCCCCCTTCCCCCCTTCCAAAAAGGGTCAGTATTGATCTTTCATCTCCCTTGTAATCCTTTTCCTGCTAAAGGCTTGTCACAGGCATTGAGGTTATAAGAGTGGAATTGGGGAAGGAAAACAAATCCATTACCTTGTCAAAATTCTATTTAATATCATTAGGCCTCATTCTAGGATATCTCCTCTGTGGTTAGGACTGGCTGCTTTTTAGATGCATAGTTAATCATAACTGAAATGTCTAAAATTATTTATCCTGGGCTATAGTCAAATTCTTGTAGACTTCTTTTAATTGGGACTGAAGTCATTTACAGAAGAACAGACAGATCTTGTTACTGTTTCTCCAAAGTATTTTCCTGTTTTTAAGCAGACAGATGGACAAAAATAAAGTGAGGAACTGCCATGGCTTGACTGGCTGAGGACATACTAGATTAGGAGCTGTATCTGGTTTGTATTGATTTTGTGTGGACTTCAATTTAAATTTAGTAATTGTTTCCTTGCCTGGATTCGAGGTTGGTGGCAAACAGAAGCGACTGTTTTACCACTAAGATGTCCACGGATATGGGCTATAACCCAGTTAATCCAAGTGTGTGCTATCATTAGGTCACAGGATCTTGCTAACAGACAACTATTTGGAATATACATTATTTTACGTGTTGTTAACTTCTGCCGGAATCGAACATTACAGATTTTAGCATTCAGTGACTTTTTTTTTTTTTTTTTTAGGTTTATTAGGTACAACTACAGGTAATGGCATTGTATCAAACAAATCTACCATATAGATTACTTTGTGGATGTGCAATTACTGACTTTAGTCCAGCTGCCACATACTATTGTCTCCGTGGATTTATTTGGCTGGGTGTGTATTTTCAGCCCATTGGTATACATGTATCAGGTGGTTCAGAGATATTAGGATTTTTTAAACCATGCGGTCCTATATGGTTCTAACCATGGTCCTATAGCGATAGAAGTAGTGGCATAGATAGGGTGATAAATTTTGTTTGTAGCACATAAGTCTTGACCGATATGGTAGATTCATTCATTTATCTTCAGGAAGTGCTTTAGCTTGCTCTGTGCTGCAGTGGATCTACACCCTATTCTGGTCAACATGGTAGATGCACCTAATAAAATGGGGGGAGGATTTATATTCAAATACATAATATAAAATTTAAATTTTATTATTTTAATTAATTCATTAATTATTCATTCATATTTTACTAAAATAATATATAACAGCAAATATATAAAAGAAAATTGTTGGGATGTTAATTAAATTAAATATGTTTATATTTTGTCTGTATAGTGTATGGTGTTGGATTTAAAATATCATACATATTGAGACAATAGTAATTTTGTCTCTGGTTTTTAAAATGAATTCGCTCACTTGACTTTGTTTTGTCGGGCAGGATGTATGACGTGTACAATGGAATTCAGAATTATTGAACATTGTTGCCTACATATTCATTCATTCATTCATTCATAATCGGACCTGCTTATCGTACTACTGGGTCGTGGGGGTGCTGCACGCTATCCCAGCACTCACCGGGTGGAAGACTGGGAAACACCCTGGACAGGTTCCTAGTTCATGGCAGGGCAATACACACAAACCGACACATTCACACACACACTCACACATAGGGGCAATTTAGTCAACCTGAAAATGCAGCTGAGAAACTTTATCCGCAGGAAGCCCCAAAAGAGACGTAGTTATAAGTAAATTTTAAAACATGTCAGGGTCATAGCTACTGTATATTTCCGACTTTCCTGTGCTGTTATTCAAATGTCTAAATAATTAGACATTTTCAGCCATCAGGAGGTAACTTGGGTTTCATTCAGAATGCTTAACTGTTCCCATCAGGCCTGATAAATCATTTGTACAGCTGCAGGAGACGAATGGGGTGCAGGGGTGAAACTCTGTTAAACAAACAGCCTCCAGCTTCCAGTATAGCCTGTTAACGGTGGTCTGTTTCTCTACTGGGACACAGCGCCGCATTCACCTCGACGCACAACTCTTTTAGCACGCGGGTGTTAGTGTATTTCCGTTTTGAGCTAAACAAAAGTCAATTAGTTCCATGGCAAGAGAATGTTTCAGGGTTTTTCAGGAGAACTGAAAGGAGATACGACATTGCCTGGCAATTGCCTGCGGGACAAAAGTGGAGACTGGGATTGAGAATTCTTTTGTCAAGGTAGGGGGAGTAGTATCACATGGCTGTGGAATCCAGACTCTAATTGACCCTTGAATTCATCAGAGGCCATTAAAAACAAAGCGGGCCCTCTCACCTTCATGCGGGCTGAGAACTAAATAAGTAAGACATGCTTGAGGCAGATGAGCTGCAGTAATTCATGATGTCTGGATCCTGGATTTGGATGTTCTCTGAAATGTTGACATCTGAGCACCAGAAGTGTTTTTGTAACAATGAGTTAAATACATACTATCAGCAGAATATCCTTCATCATTTTTTTCCATTAAAACAGCTCTAATAATATCATCATGCAGAGATTAATTGTGACCTGTTTCCTTATTGTATACCGTGTATCATTTGTACCATTTATTCTATGCTCTGTATTTTTCAGGATAAAGAGTGAGGAAGGCTGTTAGTTCTTTTGACTGTCACTATGTTAGATGGCTACGGGTAGTAAGACTACTAAAACGTTTTTTCATTGTAAAGCAGGGGGTGGGGTGTGAGTGAGACTCAAGTGACAGAAACGCGGAGCGTGACGGGGGATTTTACTAACCTCCTGAATCAGAGACGAGGAGCCACCACCACCACCAGCACGGAAAGGAACACTTGAATTACCCGCCTCGCTCCCAGGCTGGCTGTCTTTTCCTGACTGAACACATGTCAAGGGCACAGTTGAAATCATGGCAAGTGGGTGTTTTCTCACAGAGCATCCACATTTGTGCCTTACATACAATATATACAAGCATTTCTGTGTCACAGAGAGTCCGTTAAAAAGAGCAGATGATTCAGTCTCATTAATAACAGTGGTTAAAATGCATTTTATGTACATTTATATGGATATGTCGTGCCTAATTGTAGCATAAAAATGCATTCTGATGCAAACAGTTATAATGGTTGCTTTCCTTTTTTCCTCTTCGCCTTAGCTTCTTTCTTTCCATCTCTCTCACTCTCTCTCTCTTACTGGAGTGCAAAGGGATCAGTTGCTAAACTGAATTAGCAGGCCACTCAATCATCAAAACAAACAGACCTCCTCTGTTAGTGACATTAGCAGTGAGGCAATTCACTTATGTTACACCGGACGGCCCCTCTGCACCACAGTCAATGCTCTGGTAGATTTGCATTCAAGGCTAAGATCCACACAATTCACAATCAATTCCCCTACTTTTGAATACATTCATACCTTGAATATTGCAGGGTGTGAAAATGCAGGCATTCTGGCCACAAAATATTTTTAATCTGTTCCAGACTATGCAGTGAGTTCCTCTTCCTAACTTATCCAATTGTACAAGCTGCATAAGAGCTGCATTTCTCTTTACAAAAAAAATGCTCATTACGTGCAGGTTTTAGTAGCTGTTAATGAAGATTACCAATTTGGCATCTGAGAAGAAATATTTGTTAATGATGGGCAAAGTGAACCCATTCCCCTCTACATTCCACCCTCCCACTGTGGATGTTATTCCGGTGCCTATGGCCCACACAAACCAATCAGGCCGCTGTAACTCAATAAATTGGTGCGTGTTTGTGTGGGGGTGGCTGAAGAAGCTAATCCTGGCGATGTGAAGATCTGATGCAGCCCCTCAGCCTGGATACTCCATACTTGATTCCTGTCTATCTTATGTTACCAGTCCTTCCTGTAATTAGCACTGACATGCAGGGCCATATGGAGTAAGACTGATGACATGAGACCTAAGCCGCCTCTTATATCTCTACTGTGGGCACAGGAATGTTTGTATTTATGTTATGTAGAAATTTTATGTAAAGGCGTGTAGCTTCCTAGCATTTACAAGCTGAGAGTAACTGAAAACTATGTGATTTAGAAGATTTCATGAAAAATCTGAAACTTTGAATCCTATGCTTCATTAGTATAAAGCAACTGCACAAAAACAAAATTGCAGCTGTCTGTATGTATCAATAATCAGCATCCCATTATAATAAATAACAAAAACCTCCTACTTTTACTTGCTATCCAATGCCAAATGGACACACATACTCAGCATGGATATGGATAGATTTTTGGACACTATTTGAAAAGGCCATTCTTGGTCATTACTAACCCTAACAAAGGAAAAACTATAGGGATTTACAGACCTGCACATGCAAATTCAGATATTGATTATCTTCCAGAATGGTAATAATGGGATTATCATTGAGCTTTTACTGCAGTAGCTGGCAGAGACATGTATGGAATAAAATCTATTGTAATGCATTTGCACATTTTTATCATATGTGCATTTGAAGGACTCATATTTTAGCAAGTAGTACAGGTGAAACTGTAATGACAGTCCTACAACGGCAACATAAAACCTTCTTCAGGGGTGTTACATGGTGCTGAAATGTTTAGCTACAATTTTGCCATTGTCACTACTTGTACACACAGCCAGATGTTAGCTGCTGGATGTTAGATCCATTTCATATATATATACACACAACATATAATGCTTGCAGTCTATCAGACAACCGAGCATGGTAACTTTGTTAAACATGGTTAAGCCAGAATGTCCACAGTATAAAGACTGTATAATGAATTTGCCTACTATAGTGAAAGCAGTGTATCACCTGACCCCCCCCCCAGTGCATTTGTGTATTACTCTGACTGCTGGTGGCCAAAACACCTCTAACAACTCTAAACACTTGCATGCCTAATAACATGCTTTCAGGACCAACTCACAATCAAGCTCCACAACCCTCAATTCAGTGCAACAGCTTTGTAATCCCTTGACCCCAGGTTAGAGGAAACCACCCCGCTACTGTTAAACTCTGGCTAACGATGCCATGTGGCTTTCACACTGCTCAGTATCACACCTCATTCTCACAATCGGGGTAGGGATCCGGACATGTGTTAAAAAAAAACAGCATTCCAGACCATTAACTAGCCCTGGGAATGGCAGTAAAGGTTTCAGTGAAGACTCCAAACACTACTACTACAACTAGTACTCTTAGTACTAATCACGCAGACATGTTCTGAAGCAATGGTAATGAAGATGGCATTGGAGATTTGTGGATTCAAATATGTCGATTAGTGTCTAAGAAAGGTCTTTTAAATTTTGTTGTTGTATAACAAATATAAAATCAAATTTTGGTTAGTACTCAAAATATACGAACACTTTTCCCCCAACAACAATAACCAGCAAAATAATAAAAAAAAGAGAAAGATTTGACAATGTCAGGATACCTTAGATATGCCGGTTATACAAAACCCACACGAACGTTACATATACTGATGTTAATTATTCATAAAGACATTTTCATATTATAAACTTGTTTAGTAACATTCTTGGCAGTGATTTTATGTGATAAAATGTTTTATCCTCTTAGAAGGTTTTTTTTTTGCAGTAATAGTAGAAGTAGCAGCCTGTTAGCCTAACAAAAATGCATTAACATCTGTAAAAAGTATGAGTACCAAGAGTAAAAAGAGTAAAGTTAAGTACATGTCCCCACGTCCTTATGAAGGAGCTGATGAAGGTTAGGAACACAAATGCAGATGTAAGATAGCATGTCTCTGACTCAAAGCCTTTTTCAGCTATTAAAGAAGAATAAAGTCAATGTCTTGGAGTTTTTTTTTCCAACTGGAAGTGAATAGATTTGTATTCACTCAAGAAAAAACACAATGTAAAACAAACCAACACTGAATCCTAAAACGAACAATACCCAAGTCCAATAAATGTAACTAGATCCTTTATATAGTATAAAGACTAAAAACTAATTCAGAACTAACACTAGCTGCAAACATAATATCACGGTTATCTAAACCGCAATTTCAAACAATAGCCGGTTTCTAAAATCACAAACAGCGTCTGCATAAACTGACCAGGCCAGCCCAGTGGCTTCAGGCAGTTTCAGCAATACTGGGCTAGCACAAATAAAATCTAACCCTCACATAGAGGAAGGCTGTTCAAACAAGCCAGTCAGGCTGTGTTTTAAATGAATAAGGAGCCGTGTTTTTGCTGACAAAACACAAGTGCTTCAATGGCACATTGTGTCCCCAAAGGCGTTTTATTGGCACTCCTTGCTTGAGTTATGGTGAAAAAGTTCCATGCATACTTTCACTGACAGAGCTTGTATGAAGAGCTGGGCTTTGACAAACACAGCTTTAGAAGCGAAGCCTCTGACGAGAGGCCAGTCACCCAGCAACAACCCAAGATTTTTTTTTGGTGCGTATCAATAAGCTGCTGATCCGAGATCAGAGTTAAAGAAAAAGTTGGCTTGTGTTGTGTAGATAGTATGGCTTTTGTTTCCTAACAGGTTTTGAGTCTTAAATGGAAGGAATGCTGTGAAAAATTTCTACTGATGCCACATATTCCAAATGAGTGGCCACTGCTTACAGTCAGGAGCGCTGGCTGACATGCCAGAGGACATTAGTGCTACTGTTGCTGGGTAAAAAAAAATCATGACCTCCTTGTCATATAAAGGCTCATGCATATGTTTCAGGCCACATGCTGTGCTCCTTAATGACTTTCTGGACTCCATGGCACAGCCAAAGCTCCACAACCAAACAGAAGGGGTTACCACAGGGTTGGAGTGGACTCCATAAAGACTTTCTTGTGAGTTTCTGAAATGTTTCTCTGCCTGCGCATACATATGATAAAAATGGCCAAACATTAATGGACTTAAATCTCTGTATATTTGGACTGGGGATTCAAAAATACAGAGGATCAAGAGTTATGACTGGTCTTTCCGGCTTCCTTGTTTCACCCATCAGCCTCTGGTATACCCGGACACATTTTTTTTCTTTTTTAATTCTACTGCAAAAAAGATTGGGTATGGTGAAACCCCTGCGTGTTATCAATGTTTGTTTAATCACAAAGTGTATTTTGGCTTCCTGCCTAAGAAGGAACTTCTCCTTCCTTTCAGTGATTTCACAATTGCCTCATTTCCTTTTTTTTGTCCAAGAAATGTTTAGCTACTACCTTCAGTTCCTCAGAGTGTGAGTTAGATCACCGACAGCTGTTTTTATTCTGACTAATCCTTCTCATATCTCAGAAAGGTGTTCGCTGAAAGCTACCGTGGTAGCTAACCTTTTGGAAACGTTACAGTAGCTGCAGTAAAAGCCGCATAAAACTGCGAATACTACCCAGGTTTTAGAGTTAAGACTTTCCGAGGTACGAAGCCAGCCATTAGCCCTGATCTGCCAAAGCAAACAAAAGAGGGAAATACAAACCTCTACAGGCTTCTGTAGTGAAATCATACACCCATGCTGCCTTCCCAGCACCCCTTCATCAATTCCTAGCCTCCTCTAAAGCTCAGTTATGGAGGGAAAAGCCATTCTGGGAATTTTTAGTGTTTGCAAAACACGGCCCGAGGACGACGAGGACGGTCCGGAGATCTAACCAGAACCCTGAATCCAAAGATCCGAAGGTCAGGTTAAACTGAACAGTTTCCAGTTCACAGAGGTGAAGATGCACATTTTTACCAGAGCACTTGTTATGTGCAGAATGACTATAATCGGATTTAAAGGTTGTCAGATTAACCTTTGTAACCAAGTAAAGGGAGGATAGAACTAATTACACCAACCTGAAAAAAACACAATGCTTAACACAAAGTATTCAACTTCAGTCATGTGCTCAGAATATAAATGTAAAAATTTTGAATATAAATATAAAATCAGGCAATAATAAAATTGCACTTGTGGGCTTGTGAGGGCCAATCGGGTGTAAATGTGAACATCTGCAGTAGGTGTTCCTCTTTGTGGACACACACACACACACACGTGCACATTTGTATGGCTGGATTGTGTCGAAGTATGCAGTTTGCTCTCGTTTCGTAATGGCTTGGCTGCGAGCCGACACACACGCACCCTGCAAGACACGGAGATTCCAGGATTTTTGGTCAAGAGCCAGACTGGAATGTCACCAACTTCAGTGTTCTGCACGCCTGCCAAAACCTCCCCACAACTTCTCACCTCTTTTTTTCTTCGCTCACCTCGCTCTTTTATTTTGAAAAGCAACAGATTATGATATGGCAGGTAGTTCCACTATTACTTCCAGCTTTTTTTCTCAGTGTGTGCCCAGCCCTTTTGATTCTCCCATGGTTTGAGGATCTTATTTAAGTCTTATATACTAAACTCAGTCCATTAAAAAAAAAAAAAAAACGGAGAAGTATATGCAGCATATATAGGCTACTCGTAAAAAATATATAACATTTTATTAGTCATTCCTTATTGATTATTAATTAAGAATGAACTTAAATAATGCATGTAAAAAAAAGAATAATTCCATATGATTCAATTTCAAGTTGTTTAGAATTGTTGCCTTTCCTGCTCCAAAGTCAAACAGTGCTTAATCTCGCAAAGCAAAACAGACATGCTGCCTTTAGTCCCTGTCATAAATGCAAAGATAAGAAGTGTGGTTACTGTGTGCAATTAAATGCCCCCCCTTCCCTTAAAGCCACATCTTGTTCTTATTTCAGAGTGTCATTTATTGCCTTTAAATTCAGTTTTCTTGTGCGACCTCAAAAACAGGCAGTATACCGGCTCCGTCCAGTCTGACAAATGCCACAGGCATCCCTTCCCTGTTTCTGGTTTCTGACAATATCTTAAAACCGGTGACAAATTGCATCTGGTAAGCTTATCCACAATTAATTATGCTCGGAGACGCCGTGCAGTGTACATGAAAGTCGTCGCTTTGTGAAAGTTTGCATTTCAAACAGTGATATTAAGATGTTAGATAAAATGCTTGATCTGAGTCGCATATTAAAGCATTCCAAACCTTCCTTTACGGTCAATTTGAAGTTTCATATACACATATCCAATCTCGCATTGTGTATTGTATATGTCCATGTTACTACGTATTAATATATTACTCAATATAACAAGGTACATTATGGCGTCGCTTACACCATTAGTTTTTCATGGAGAACTGATCTCACATGTGAAGTAGAAGAAATAGAAGGGATCTTATAGCCTCGTGTTCCATTATATGACCCTCAATTAAGCCTAATACTCTTATTTGAATTTCATTTCTATGCTTAAATTACACCAGTGCATACGCTAATGCAGCCCCTAATGTACAGTTCTCATTTAGCCCTGGCTGAGGAAGATCTATCATAAATAAAGAATGAAAAGTCCATCCAGGCCCACTCCGTATAGATCTGAGTTAGCTTAAGAGCTCGGGGCTTGTTGTATCAATCTAAATTATCCTCGGGGAACACACTCGAGCTATCTTCTGGGGAAGATTAGAGGAGCAGTACACCAGCATGATTTCATGGGATAACTGGGAGACGTTAGCAGACGTTACATGTATGAACAGCTAGATGGATGTTTCTCTTATCGTCTGCAGAATAATGATCAGCATTATCAGAAATGGTCTAATCATTAACAGAGATTAAAATGCTATTAAAATATTTGTACAGAACCTAATGTGCTGTAAAGTGGAGATGTCTTTGATAAGGAAAAGCAATAAGGAGTGGGGTGTAATCACTCAGCCAGGAAAAAGGAAGGTTTTTCCTGAAACTTTAAGGGGGCAATGCAGGTATATGTATAATTCACCAATACCAATAACCAGTATAGATACAGTGTTGATTTCACTCAGACTTGTGACACTGTACTGGTGTGTCCAGATGTTTGCATGCACAACTTACATGCACATTTTTCTTTTGCTGTGCCACTGTTCACGCTGTCTTACCTGTTTAAACTGCTCCTCGTATGTCCACTCGTGGTGCTGGGGCTGCGCTTGCGGAGACTCGGGCTGCCGGGCCACCGTGTACGGAGCCTGAACCCTGGAGAGCGCATGCGCGCTTTTCAGCGACTCGGTTTCCCCGGAGTGCGCGGCGTGGCGAGGCGCGTAGTGCCCGAGGGGTCCTTCGAAATCGTCGCCATCGTTCGCGCTGTCTTCTTCCTCCATGTCTCTCTCGTCTTCGTCGTCGTCAAGGGCGGTGCGCTCGTCGTCCGCGTCCGAGTCGTCGGTGGCACGGGGGGCTGCCGCCAACCTGTGCGCCGCCAGAGCTCCCCGCACCGACGCCTGGTAGTGGCGGAAAGCGAGCTCTTGTTGCTTCTGCTGTTGCTCTAAAACAGCCCTGATGTCCTTGTCTTTATCAGCTTGGCTTCGCAGCTTCTCCTCGAGCGCCAACCGGGCCGCCTGCTGCCTCTGCAGGTTCTCCATGACAGCCTCGAGCTTCATGCCCGCGCCGCCGGAGCCTTGATGCGAGTGCGCGCCCGGGATGTGGCCGTGTCCTACGGGAGCCGCCACCAGCAGCGGCAGCGGGGTTGCAGACGCAAAGGCGGCTTGCTGCACAAACATGGATACATCAAGAACGTCAGGTCCGAACTATAACACTATAAATGTGTGTAAGTAAACAAAACGTCCCGGAGTGTGTGTGTGTGTGTGTTTGTGCGTGTGCGCGCAGGCGGGCGCGCAAACCTCCAAATAGCCCACTACCCGAGTTAGGACTGACCCGCACGCACAAGCTTCTCAAACATGACTCAAATGAATAGACTAATCACACTGGGGTGATTGGTTTTACTGGAAATTCGTCCGTAAACAAAGGTAAGACCTCCACACATAAACAAAACAGGTGCAAATTGCGGGAAAAGAAGAAGTTGTGAAAATGTTTGTGTGCAAAGGCAAACGTTGGAGAGTAAACACATGTCAGAGCAAAGATTAGACATGAAGCACTGTTAAAATCAAAACTTATTAGCCTGAAAGTCTTTCAGTGGTGTGATGGGTTAGTGTAGGCTTCCGTGCATGGTGAGAGTGGTGTATCAGACTGCTAAAAGAGCAGCAAAGTGTCTCCAAACCCTAATACAGCATACAGCACGCACACACACACACGCGACATTACAGAGCCAGGTAGTTTGTGTTTGAAAAAAAAACAACAACACACAAACAAACAAACAAGAGCACATCGGATGCTTACCAGGGCAGATTTAGTTGCTATGCTCGTGTTGTCAACCATGCTTCTTCCCCCGTCAAAGGCAACGAATCGGCTGTAAACTGTCCCTCTTCAGCTGCAGGTCAGACGTCGCTGTATGTCGTCCTGCTTCAACATCGAGCTGCTGGGATCGCCGGGAGATTTGTCGTTGGGGGGGTGGGGGAAATAACTCTCTCTCTATATATACATACAGTATATCGGATTTGAGTCGGCAGGGCGAGAAGCTTTCGGCAACAAGTGGCAGACTGTAGGTAGAATGACCTCTTGAGGCGAGAGAGATGAGCACCTCCCGCTGCCGAGCGCCTTCCAACACGTCAATGAGTGATAAAGCACTGAGGGCAGGGTCTAATACCACCAACCCAGGACACACACACTCTCACACACACTCACACACACGCCTGCTCACGCGCGATTTCACCTTACTTTCCTGATCAGACACTGACACATTACACTCGATCATACAAAGTTAATCTGTACACACATTTTTGGAATAATTTAATATAGCCTGTTCATAATGGACTAATCCTTTCTTTGCAACTGGTCTCATGACCGGCATGACCACCAATCCCTGGCTCACACACTTTTTTTTTTACATTCTCTCCACAGGATTCCTCAGGGTTCTGTGGTTTCATCCGACACCCAGGCAGATAGATACACCTAGGTGTGAATCAGAGTGAATTCTTGCGCCTTGTACTCCACTCCAGAGTAATCCACTTTGTCCAGGATACAGTGCTTACTGAAAAGACTGAATGAAAGAATAAGGCTTTCACAGCACGGTGATTAAGGAAAACATGCACTCATCTTTCTAGCATCATAAAATAACAAAGATTAACTCTCGTGTATTAGCTAAGCCACTTATCCTACTACTGGGTCACAGGGCAAAAGGCATTGGAACATCTTGGACAGGTCAGCAGTCCGTCGCATGGTAGAAACCGAGACGGACACGTTCACACACACACACACACACATTCACACCTAGGGGCAATTTAGTATCACGGTTCACCATGTCGTTGGAAGGAAATGTCAGAGGAAAATGGAGCTCCCAGAGGAGACCCATGCAGACACAGATATAGGGAAACCATACAAACTCTACTGCTATACAAATATTAACCCTATTTAACCCTAATGCATGATTAAAGTAAAAAAAATACAAAATTTAAACTGTGCTATGAAACATAAAATATACTGTATATATATATATATATATATATATATATATATATATTCAATTACCCTCGACACACAAAACTGTATTAAACTTTAATACCTACTTCTATTAGTGCATGCCACAGTCCTTATCATGTGTTTAAGTACAACCTCCTATGAGATCATCATACCTATATTTATAACATCACACTGATAAAGTGGTTTGATCTGGATCATGTGGGCTCAAAGCAACCTGCTAATGCTGTTGGTGTCGCAATGCGTACTGCAAATAGTCTCCAAAAATACTTAAATTGCTGTCTGCGGTTAACTAACAGAATTAGGTAACAAGATAATATGTATTATATATACTTAAGTATTATCAGTATCAATGGCTATTCATATATGAATCAGAGGTACACTGAAT
>JAOVYV010000027.1:5460590-5480373 GCA_025674545.1 Hassar affinis
GACTGTGTGTGTGTGCCTGTGAGACTGTGTGTGTGTGCCTGTGAGACTGTGTGTGTGTGCCTGTGAGACTGTGTGTGGTCATTGCACCGGCGAGCTGAGGGCCATTACTGATGCCTGGATCTATTTCATAACCATACCTGTCATTGTCCTGTGTACTGAAATATGACCTTTCACCCTTCAGCTTCTGCTCAATTATTCACACCTCAACCACTGAACACAGCCTGCAGATCCTATATACTGTAAATATATATATATATATAATGTATATATAGTGTGTCTCTGTGTGTGTGTGGGGCCAGGCCTGTTACTGTGTTGATGTTGCTGTCATTCTGCACCATTTAGCTCACAGCTCCTTGCTTGTTTTTCCTAAACGTACACCCTTCATTATTTATTACAGACCCACCGGGCGATCAGGTAACCCTCCGAATAACCCGGTGTCTATTTTTTGCAGACGGTTTTCAAGGACTCCCTGAATGTCAGCCGGTCAGAACAAGCAGCTGCAGTGCTGCGGTGCGTCTCTGATGTCCTGCCCTGTGTATTTATACTCCGGCACACTATATATAGGCCTATTCTTAGACCTTGTTTTTTATCTGATTAATTGAGTGGTTGATTAAAAGCTCTGTTAAGGTGCTCTGTTTGAAACTGCAGTGCTGGTGAGTTTGGAGTTGGTCAGGCTGTGTGTGTTCAATAACAGATCTGAGAGGAGTTTATATATGTAGAAACGACCTCCGCGGTACGTCGCTGTAGACCTTCTGAGCCGAGTTTGGTGTGAGCGGATTGCTGGAGTTCCTGGAGTGATGGTGTTGTAGTCAAAAGCACAGATGTCATGGGGAAGGGGTGGCTTGGTGGACAGGGTGTTGGGTTGCTGAATAGAAGGTTGGGGGTTCAAGCACCAGCACCACTAAGCTGCCACTGCAGGGCCCCTGAGCAAGGCCCTTAATCCTCAACTGCTCAGTTTATAAGTGAGACAAATGTAAGTCACGCTGGATAAGGGTGTCTGTCAAATGCTGTAAATGTAAATGTGGAGAGGAAAAACGTACAGACTTGCATGTCTATTTAATTATACCGTTTTTGGTTTTTTTTTTTTGACAGCAAAACTATTATGTTTATTAGAGTAGTTGTTATAAGTGTATGTTTAACAGCTTTAGTGTATGGTGCGCGTTATAGTTGTCTGTGCATCTCGTTTGGTTCGGTCGTTTCGGTAACGTTTTATTTGCTCCCTTATTTGGAGTCCGTTTCGACTCTGAATTGTGCGTTCAGACTTGTCAGCTTTGGTTTGATCAAAACTGGTGCGATTGCTTTTTGTTAGTGCGGTTCGTCTGGAGTAAGTGTGAGCACGTCCTTTCCAGCTCTTGTAAGCCGGCTGAGACTCGGTCCGTCTCTAAACGGATTGTGGTGCAGTTTGTTTGATGTATGAACACAGTACTAACCAAGCACGACACGTGATGTCACAAGATGCAACACTAAACGCAGTGTGAGAAAACGGAGCGCATTGCAGCGCATCATCTTTGGCACTGTTTTAACTCCTTTATCCGGTTTACCACCTCTTGCTGTATTTCCAGTCGGTATGAATACCACCAGGTATACACAACGCCCAGCTTGTTGCACTGTTCTGACAACTTGCTTGCAAAATATACATCACTCATGTGTTGTCTTTTCTTTAAACTTATTTTTCCTCCATTTGTAAATTTGAGAGTGTGAGCACTAAGCAGAAACAGGGTTTTAATGTTAGTGTATCATTTTCTTGTTTGGTCCAGACCAAGGGAACTGTATAAATGGTACAAACACACACTGACTCTGACCTGCTAATGTATGAACCTATATCCTGCCATTGAAAATGGCCCCAATAGCTGGCATGGTGTTTTACCTTGGTTCTGTTTATTTGACCCCAGAACCTTTGGTTCAGTATCTTAAGATTTCCTTATTGTGATTTTTAGAAAGTAAAGCCCAGTCCTGACCATAAACCTGTTTTCCTATTCCAGATTTAATCCTCCCATGCTGATATAATAACTTTCACTTAGAGCTGGCTGATATGGACTAAAAATGAATCTCACTGTTTTTAGGATGAGTGGTGATGCACAATACATCTCTGTATTTGTAAGTAGGATTGAGTGTCCATTGACTTTGTCTGCTTGTGCTTATCGGGTCCAGTTTTTATTGAATCTGTGTTCTGATTGCTCTCTGAAACGTTGGCTGTATCTGAGGTGTTGGGGCTGGGAAAACGCAAAGCACTGCGTTCCTTCAGATTTACGCAGTTTAAGTAAATGCTTTGACGTGTTGGATTTGCTTCTTCCTTCGAACGCAGTGTCCTTACTGCAGGTGCGGCGTTTTGCTGTGGTGTTATCTTTATAGTGAAGCTAATCCAAACTTTGAGTGTTTGCTGTGGTCAGCTATGGTCCACAGTGTAAACAGATGCGTTTCTTCCCACATGTTTGTTGACGTACTGTGTAACACGTGACATGGCATGACCTTTAGGTTTGCGTGGAAGGCAGATATGTGCAACTTTTACGAAATGTTATCCACTGGATATATATATATATAGTGTAATTGTTGATATGGAGAACTTTATTACGACCAATTTCCACCAATCAGGATTTCTCCTTTCTTCCTTAATGCAATAATTAGGGAGAGTGAAGGCTGTCGCATGCTTCCTCCGAGATGCTGTCAGTGCAGCATCAGGGAGCATTGTCTGAGGACACACTTGGAGAAAAGTGCTCCAAGTATGCATGAGCTCTCAGACCTCCATGATTGGTTAGTGTCACTGTGATTGATTTGGAGAGAATGGAGGATGCATTCCCACCCACCCTGAGTGCACGGCCAGTTTTGCTCTCCGAACGTCCAGCTGTGACGTTAGATTAGAACTCACGATCTCCGGATGATCCGGGCTGAACGCTTTTTTTTTTGTAGTCTTTATTTTTTTAATTATTGCCATATTTCTTTGACACTGACACTGGAATATTTTTTAAAGTTGCTGACAATAAACGTGCTGTTGTGTTATTAGTGTAAACTGTCTCTTGTACCAGCTTATAGCTTGTATATGGCACCTTTTGGACACGGCAAGTATTATTACTTGCTTAGCCGTATGCTACTGACTGATGTATATAGTAAGTGTTAATATCAGTAGAAGAAATGGTAAAATGACTAATACTAAAAGCTCTTGCTGCTGTTTTATACACACAGCTGGGTTTATGTTCATTTTATTTCTCAGTTGTGCACTATTGTACTGTACACCACTGCACGATTCCTACTGGGTACATTTGGAGCAGATGTAATAAACGTGCTTGCAGTTTTGATTAATTATAAAACTTGATTAGTGTTTAAGGGTGTTCTTACAACAGTGTTGGTTGCTCATTTGGAAACGTAAGTTATTCAGCTACGTTTTTTTGTATTTCTTCCTTCCACCAGCAATCACATGGTTGAGCTGCATCTCACATGGGTTCCTGTTTATATATACTAAACAAGTTATAATACAAATATTGTAGGCTCAGCATGTAGCGCACTTACACTTATATTTGAGAGGATGCTGTTATCCAGTGTGACTTACATGAGTGAAAGGATATTTTATATTTCTTCTCTGTATCAGAAGTCCAGTGCCTTAACCCCCCCTGAGTTACTTCTGCGCAGTGTATGGTGTGCCAAAGGGAACTAGACTAGAGATAGTCTTGCATTTGACAGACTTGCAAAGTTTGAAGAACACAGTTGTATAGAATTGCATTGTAGGTTGTATCATTGAAATTTTCATTCACTGTATTTAAAGGGACCAAACAGACAAGGTTTGTGTAGAGGAACTTGAGTGCTGCACTGAGCGCTGATCTCAACCCCAAAGAACACTAAAGGCCTCCTCATCTGACCTCAGTGCCTGATCCCATTAATGCTCTTGTAGCTGACTGAGCACAAATCCCCACAGCCACGCTCCAAAATCTGGTGGAAAGCCTTCTCAGAAGAGTGGAGGCTAATGGAGAATGAATCTAGAATGGGATGGTTAAAAAGCACATGAGTGTGATGGTCAGGTGTCCACAAACTTTTGGCCACATAGTGGTGTTGAGTGCGTAAAGTAGAACATGGACGTAACATTAAACTGTTTTCTTTTTTTTTTTTTTCCTATGGATTGCATAAATGTAGTGAACATTAAATCGTGGTGAAACAGGAGAATGGGGTCAGTAAAATTATATACCTGTGAAAATAGGACAGGCTTAGTCATTAGAATTGGGACAGGTTTTGTCAAGATGGTATATTCAAGGACCTGATACCTGCCACCTGTGTTGACGGCTCAAAATGGGAAGTATCTTGTTTGTGATGGGTGTAACGGTACATGACAATAGCAGGTTCAGAATTCAGTTATGCACTGGTAATGGCGTTTTGTACAGGATCCCCTAAATCGGTGTATCTTCCGCACATAAAGACTGACCCGTGAGGGGTAATTTCAGAATGGTGTAGAGAAATTGTCATGCGTTTCAGAGAATCTTCTTAATCTCCAACACATCATCTTTATCTGAATGTGTGTGATTCCTGAATGAAATATTTGACATGTATTATAGGCTATTATAATACTAATTTGGAGTGCATGTCTGTTTAGAAACAGGCTTCTTATTTAAATTTTCCATTGCCCTTTACCCTATATTACTCCATCCCTGCTCCTGTTGCAACCGTCACTGATAGATTACAGTTAAAATAGCCACCATGATATTATATTACATTTATATTTCAGCTGACCCCACAGCACATGACCCATGTTGCTGTCTTTCTATTAAGTTATTCTGGCATCTCTGGCATCTCAAGTTGTACTTAACAAATAACAGTTCCACTCGTTTGAGTCATTCATACCCCAGACTTAACATACTTCCTAACAACTCTTGCATGTTTATTGATGAGTCTATTGATATTTTGAGATTGATTTGTGTTTGGACATTCTGGGCAGTAGGACCTTCCTTAATGAGAGCTGTTTAAATGGTTTAGCATGGATGGGTTTTCAGTAGTGGCAAGCTCTTAGGTTTTTTAATACCTTGGTTAAAAAAAGGCTGATTTATATCTGTCATTTGTTCTTGCCTCTTCATGGACTATTAATGTTTCTGGAATATAAACAGGTGGCTATCTCTCTGGTTAAATTATGTAAATGTTGCCTAATGGATATTCAAACTGGATTTTTCTTTTTACATTTGAAATGCAAGGTAAGAAGTTAAACTGAGATTAAACAGTGTTTGAGTTGAATCTAATAGAGTTGAATATAAAGTATAGCACTGCCATGATCAGTCAATAAAAACATTCAGCTCAGAATCTCGAGTCTATAGTTAACTTTTGGCTCTCTTGTCTTGCAGTCAGCAGCCGGCCGCTGGAGTAGCCTACACCCATCCTACCACGGTGGCCAGCTACACCGTGCATCAGGCACCAGTGGCTGCTCACACAGTGGCCGCGGCCTATGCACCCACTGCTGCCACTATTGCTGTAGCCAGACCTGCTCCTGTCGCTGTCGCTGCAGCGGCCACTGCAGCGGCTTACGGGGGATACCAGCCTGCACACGCTACCACCGACTACAGCTATGCCCAGCGCCAGCCTGAAGTGCCCCCACCACCTCCACCGGTCACCTCACAGAACTACCAGGTGAAGGAGCTTTAATGGGGTAGAAGTATAGTTTGTTGTTCTCCATTTTTTCACAGGAATTGATTTATTTCAAAGAATCATACATTCCTAAATACTTGCTTCCTGTGTTGTCCTGGGTGTTTTATTTGAATAGCTTTCTGTGAAACTGCAACCAAACTTGAGATCTCATGTTTTTATGATAATTTAAGGTCAAAATGTAAGTTTTGAAAGACTGAATAACTGTAACGTTTCCTCTATCTCTTTCAGGATTCTTATTCTTATGTTCGGTCCTCAGCTCCAGCTGTAGCCTATGACAGTAAACAATACTACCAGCAGCCCACAGCTACGGCAGCAGTAGCAGCAGCAGCTGCCCAACCTCAGCCCACAGTGGCAGAGACCTACTACCAAACAGCCCCCAAAACGGGATACACCCAGGGTGCCACACCATATACACAGACCCAGCAGACCCGCCAGGTTACAGCCATAAAGCCAGCCACACCAAGTCCTGCCACATCCACTTTCTCCATCTACCCCGTATCCTCTGCAGTGCAGGCAGCGGCAGCAGCTGCTGCAGCCTCCGTGGTCCCGTCGTACTCCCAGAGTCCTACATACAGCACCAGTGCTGTTACGTATTCAGGTAAACCCAGATTTGAACATGACGGCTTCTTCATTTGCTGACAGAATTTGTGATGTGAATTTATTTATTTTTTTCTTTTTTAACATTGTTGCTTTCTTGAATCTTTTTCCAGGCACGTCATATTCAGGTTATGAGGCGGCTGTGTACTCTGCGGCGTCCTCTTACTACCAGCAACAACAGCAGCAGCAACAGAAGCAAGCCGTCGCTGCCGCAGCAGCTACCGCTGCCTGGACTGGAAGCACGTTCACTAAGAAAACGCCCTTCCAGAATAAAACGCTCAAACCCAAACAGCCACCAAAACCACCACAAATACACTACTGCGATGTGTGCAAGATTAGCTGCGCTGGGCCACAGGTAGGACCTCTCCCTCTGTGTGATGTAACTCCACTTGCGCAAAGATATTTCTGTCGCATGATGGAGATGAAATGAACTGTCTCTGCTTCTGCACGATGGAATATATTATATAATAGTGCTTCTGTTCCTTATTATAGACATACAAGGAGCATCTAGAGGGTCAGAAACACAAGAAGAAGGAGGCAGCGCTGAAGGTCTCTCAGAGCAGTAACAGCAGTAGCGGTGGCAGCAGCTCAGCCCGCAGCACGCAGAACCAGCTGCGCTGTGAGCTTTGTGACGTTGCCTGCACCGGAGCAGATGCCTATGCTGCTCACATCCGCGGAGCTAAACACCAGAAGGTACATGAGTCATCTTTAGAAGCACTGATCTTACATCAACAAGCAGAGGTTTATGTAACTTAAGCATTTATCTTGTATTTCTTCAAGCAAGAAAAGGATTAATGGCAGTGTGTTTATGTAATGAGCGTGAAAGTTGGAAGAGAGGGATTTGCTCCCTTATCAGTTTGGGATTCAACATTTTACATGAAGAGCCTTTTCCCCATGCAGCCTTTTCTATGCCTTAGTCTTTTTTCTTCTCGTCATTAATAGGTTGTAAAACTACACACCAAACTCGGGAAGCCGATTCCCTCTACAGAGCCGAGCGTGGTGACGCAGACGTCCACATCCACCACAGCGGCTCCTAGTAAAATGGCCAGTGCCTCAATGAGCAGTTCCACCAGCAGCACTGCATCTGCCATGAACATCTCCTCCTCCACCAGCTCCAGTTCCTCCTATCTGAAACCCCTTGGCATGGTTAACAGCAGTACTGCCTCAGCCATGCAGGGCAAGAGTCTTGCTCCCAGCAGCATTTCCTCAACCACAGCCACAATCAAGAAAGTCAACACACCCAAGATAAACTTCATTGGTACTTGCTGTTTGCATATGTTGTACTTGGTTTCGCTGCAGTGTTTTTTTGAGCCAGCTGTAAATTGGTATCATTTTATTTTCTGCAGGGGGAAACAAATTACAGACCACCGGAGTTAAGATGGATGAGTCGAAAGTCGAGGCAGCCAAACCTGTACAGGCCTCTTTAGGCGCACCATCACAGGAAGTTAAAAACGACACCCCTGATCCGCTCTCCCCTCAGTCGGCTCTGGCGGCTTTGCAGAGCGACGTTCAGCCTGTTGGCCATGACTATGTCGAAGAGGTACGATGGCTTATTGAGAAGCACATTGTCAGCATATTTCTGGAAGATTGTCTTATTTGTTATGAATGCATAATGAGGAGATTTCTGGCTCTTCAGGTTCGGAACGACGAAGGAAAAGTCATTCGGTTCCACTGCAAGCTGTGTGAATGCAGTTTTAACGACCCCAACGCGAAGGAAATGCATCTTAAAGGGCGTCGACATCGTTTGCAGTATAAGGTGGGTGGATATTTAAAGTTGCTAGCTTGTAGACTAAAGGTGGGTCTTTAAACAGCGGGGCCTCAGAGATTTGTAGCTGGGTAATGTTGTGTTCATGTAAACCTTTAAATTAATGGAGTATGAAATATCTAAGCATGCACTAAAATTGTCTGTAGTGTAGTTTAGCAATAGAGTGGACAACTGTACACTTGGACGGCTTCACTTTCACTTCACATTTCACTTTCACACTTCATCTTATCCTATAACTGTCTTTGGAGCAGCTGTTTCACTGTACTTTTGTACTAGTAACAAATACACAAACTTTTCTGATCTTGAGTACTTTAGTTCCCTTTATAACACAGTAATGTTGTATTCTTGATTCTCGTTGGCCAGAAGGTATTGATTATTGACTGTTAAAGACAATTAAAGCCAATGTGTCACATAATATAAGCATAATAATGAACAGATTTTTAACAAGACATCGTTGTTGATATGGAGACCTCTGACTGTCAGAAAATGAACCTAAAGACACCTTAAACATGCATGAAGTAAATGACCTAGCAGGGTCTTGTAAACTTTGAGACATTATGAGGGAAAGTGTTAAAATTGTTTTGTGGAGGTTCCACAACATTAAACATGACTATAAAAAATTACTGTCGCCACAATGTAGAAAAAAGTGAACCCAGACCTCCAGGTTGAAGTGAAGCCCAGCATCCGAGCCCGGAAGATCCAAGAGGAGAAGATGAGGAAACAAATGCAAAAGGAAGAATATTGGCGACGCCGTGAAGAAGAAGAGCGCTGGAGGATGGAGATGAGGTTCAGAGGAGCTTAATTCGTATCTATACAGTTCACAGCAAATTTCATTCTGTGAATTCTTTACATTCTTTCTGCTGTTTGGTTTTCTGCAGGCGCTATGAGGAGGATATGTACTGGAGACGAATGGAGGAAGAGCAACATCACTGGGAAGAGAGGCGTAGGATGCCTGATGGTGTCTATCCACAAGGTCCACCTGGACCTCCTGGTCTGCTTGGGGTGAGACCTGGAATGCCCATCCCACAGCCGCAAGGCCCTGTGGTTAGTCTTTCACCAACCAGTAGTGCTTTTTCATTTAAGTTTTAATATCCTTAGTGTTAAGTGTACGTAATTATATTTACATTTAAGGCATTTGGCGGACACCATTATCCAGAGTGACTGGATAATGATCAGTTGAGGGTTAAGGGCCTTGCTAAGGTGCCCAACAGTGGCAGTTTGGTGGTACTGGGTGGTACTCATGATCTTCTGATCAGTAGTCCAATGTCTTAACCACTGAGCCACCACTGCCAATGAGACACAACTTGGATTTAAAAAATAAACAAAAATAATGTGGTTGCATAAGTGTGCACACCCTTTTATAATTGGGGGGTGTGGCTGTTTTTAGAATTAACCAATCAGATTCAAACTCATGTAGTCAGTACACCTGCCATCAATTACAGTGGCTCTGATTAACTCCAATATAAAGGTCAGCTGTTCCAGTAGGATTTTCCTGACATTTTCGTAATTGCATTTTACAGCTAAAGCCATGGCCCACAAAGAGCTTACAGAGCGTGAAAGGTATCCTGTTGTTGAAAGGAATTAGTTAGGAGAAGGGTGCAAAAAAACATTTCCAAGGCATTTGATATACCATGGAACACAGTGACTAATTGACAAGTGGATAAAATATGGCACAGCAGTGACATTGCCAACAACTGGAAAAATTGATTAACACAATAAGAAAACTGCTCTGGGACACTGCCAAGAGGCCTACAGCATCGTTAAAGGAGCTGCATGAATTTCTGGCAAGTACTGGTTATGTAATTGTGACAACAATCTCCCAGTTTCATATCTCTGGGCTGTGGGTGGCAAGATGGGAGTCTTTTTCTTAACAAAAACATCCAAGAATACATTTTACAAAAATGTACAAGTCTGCTAAAGCATGTGGGAGAATGTGTTATGGTCTGAACACATTTGAACTTTTTGGCTATAATTCCAGAAGGTACGTTTGGTGAAAAAGCAGCAATGTGCATCACCAAAAGAAGACCATACCCACAGTGAAACATGGTGGTGGCAGCATTATGCTTTGGGGCTTTAGTCAAGGTGGAGAGAATTATGAACAGTTACAAAGCAGTTAAATATCAGTCAATTTTGGTCTCTGATCATCTTCTGGTGAAGCCAGAAGCATTTTAGCAATGTTTTGGAATGGCCCAGCCAGAGTCCAGACTTGAATCCAATTAAAAATGTGTGGGTTGACCTAAAGAGCTGTGCATAGGAAATGCCCTTACAATCTGACAGATTTGGAGCACTCCTGCAAGGGAGCTGCTGATGGACACCTACCCAAAAAGACTGAATACTGTCATAAAATCAAAAGGTGCTTCAAGAAAATATTAGTTTAAGGGTGTGCATATTGTAAGTTTTTCACTTATTTTTCCACCATAAAAGAATTCATTTTGTTTTTCAATTGAATTGTAAAGATTAAAGGTGGAAAATGTCACAAATACGTGGCATTTTCACAGGCTCTGTGGACTTAAATTTTTTATTATATCCACTGTAGATGCACCTCTAATAAACTGTAGTTACACAAGTAATACAGGCAAGTATAATCTAAGCACTGAGATAATTGCACACTTACAAATGGATTACAGATGTAGATCCTGTGTAAATAAGCCTGCATCTCTTTTGGTTGTACATACCTTGATATTTTAATATCTTTTGTTGGTGTGTGTAACACAGTAACCCAACAAATCAACTGGATTTGTGACAGTCTGTAACTTGACTGTTGCAAATAGCTGCATGCTGAATAATGGATCTAAATCTATCTAAATAGTGTGTGCAGGTAAGTCACACTGTAATAACCAATACTTTCCAGAACTGGACTTCATGCACATGCATTTGTATATCTTTCTGCATCAATACATCATTCTCAGCAGTTATATTATATTTGTAATTATAGGGCCTTTCCGTTCAAAAACATTTGTCGGCTTTTTCACCCTGACTGTCGGCTGTTTGATTTCAGCCCCCACGGCGCCCCGATTCTTCTGACGATCGTTACGTGATGACAAAGCATGCTGCTATTTACCCCTCCGAAGAGGAGCTCCAAGCCATTCAGAAGATTGTGTCCATCACAGAGCGTGCCCTCAAGCTTGTGTCGGACATAATTACTGACCAAGACAAGGGCAAAGAGGAGGACAAAGAAAAGAAAGAACCTCCCAAAGACAGGTAAGCCGATACTTGTTTATAATTTGCAAGCCTATCTTTGTCTTGTAAGGTGAGTCAGTGACATTTTGCCTTTGCATGTTATAGAGCACTGAAGGGAGTGATGAGGGTTGGTGTTCTGGCCAAAGGACTTCTCTTACGTGGAGATAAGAACGTCAACCTTGTTCTCCTTTGCTCCGAGAAACCCGGCAAGAGTCTACTGACGCGCATTGTAGAGCACCTCCCTAAACAACTTGCAGTATGTTGGCCATCTTGCATTGCTTTGTTTATGAAATACAATTTTGCCCTCATGAAAGGTGTTAAAAATGGCAGCTCTGTTCCTTTCTGTATGTATTTATTGTACTATAAACACTCATGTTTGTTAACCATTGTAAGGAAGTCCATTTCCTTGATTCTTTTGCTACTCCCTTTCCATATCATCCACTAACCCTTGTGTCTCTTAGCTTGTCACACCAGAGAAGTATGAGGTGAAAGGCTCGGTCCAAGAAGCTGCAATTATCCTGACTTCCTGTGCTGAGCCGAAGATGCAGGTTACCATAACGCTGACCTCGCCGGTCATCAGAGAGGAGAACACCCGGGATGGAGGTTGGGAAAGACGTTACTCCATTACCTTAGCCACCTATCAAATTAATTTGATTTGTTGATTTGATACCCCAAAGAGCCTATCTGCTGGCACAGAGGAGATGGTCTCATTTTTTTTAAGAAGTTGGATTACGCCATGGAAATGAGCGTCTATTGCTCTGCTTCCCCGTAAAGATTATATGATTTTGTATGAAGTGTAAAACCTGGTATGTGCTTGAGCTTGGTCAGGGTTATAATACGAATGGAAATGAAATTTAGAGAAATCCTGTGAGTGCCTTCAAAAGCCTTTAAATTTGGAGTCCTTTATCCAACTCGATTAAATTCTGGGAGTTCATTTTGTTTCTTACACTCCTGATTTCTGTCACTGAGTTTATTTTTAAACTTCTGACCATATCTGAAAGATGTTTTGAAGGCAATTGTTCCTAATGTGAAAGAAATCCACACTTGTCAAAGAAATTGCATAGAGTGAGCGTGTGGACGTTCTGATTTGATGTAAGCATTGGCTTTTAACAAAGCCCAGGTTCACCACTACCAGGTTTTACTGTTCTTGTTGATCTACTTGCCAGCAGTGTTGCTCAGGGCTCTCTCTGTAACACCTCTTCAGTGCTCTTGAAGCTCTCTCCAAAACAAGCATGACAAGTGTTTTGCATTGTGTAAGTCTAGTTAGTCCCGAGTAAGATTCATTTTTGTTTCCTGTGCTCCAGGGGATTCTGTGCTGTATCTATAAATAACTAAGGATTAAGGATGAAATGTTTCATTTAAAAGACTAGGGATTCACCAGATAAACAGAATTACTGTAGGAACTGGTAAAATAGCTGTAAGCCGTGGGAAAGTCTGTAATGTCCCCACAGGAAACAAATCTTTTGATTGGTGGTCAGAAGATTCACCATTCTGAAGACCCTTATTCCAAAATGAAAGTGCTCCCCTGAGTGAATCAATCCACTGCATGATGAATGATTTGGATTTTAGAGCATTTTATTAATTACACTTTCACTCTAGACACCAAACTCCCTTTACATTTATTTAACAGAAAACACCAAGGTCTTTTAGCTCCAAGTTGTATAAGTACCCTTCCTTTGTCTTGTTTTTTTTGACAATGGAATGTGGCTGAAATGTTAAATGCAGGCCCCAATTCAGTGCTCAGATGTCACCATTCCTGTTTGGGTCCTTAGGGGAGTATCAGTAAGCTTTTGGGAGGAAGGCTTTGTTATAGGAATCTTTGGTTGGACCTGGCTTTTGTAGCCTTCGGTCTGCAGTGACCTATGGGGGTTTTTCCGAACCCACTCAAGGCAGGTATGCATGCAGTGATGTCCTAACCCCTCTCGCTGGGAGCTTCATGTTTTCTTTCCAGCACGCGTTGCTGCCTTCATGTATCCAAAGCTTTTACAAGTCCAGCCCAAAGCCTCCTTGCGTTCTGAGTAACTTGTTTCCCATCTGAGGCTACGTCTACCAGCTCCGGAAGGATTTTTGACCAAGGTCCCTTCCCAAACCCTCTCAAACACTTTGCCACACCTACTGTTGCCACTGTAGTAGGTCACCAAGCACGTATCACATAAAAGCATTTTGAGTTCTCCTTGATCTCCCCTTTTCTGTGCTCATAAATTGTAAATGCAAAGCCATAGTGTGGCTCCAAAATATCTTATATTTTAGCGTAAATTTGCAAGAATTAAAAAGGGGTTTTCCAAATTTGATTTTTTTTTTTTTTCATACCCGAAATGATTCTGCAAAGAGTGTCAGGCTTTTTAAATTAACTTGATTTAATTTGTACATATTCTATTATATTTATCCTAATATTATATTTGTTGTTTTATTTTTTTAATGTTTAATGCAAGATAAAACGTTTAATACATGGAAGAGGAATCTTGTCTGATTTAACAGGACCATTTGATTTTTAGTATTTATTCTGGGGGAAAAATAGCATATTGTGCTACACTATTGCTTTGGTGCTTTGGCAGTAGCATAAGCAAATGCAGAAATTTTGTTATGCCCCTTTTGGGGGGGGAAAAAAAAAAAAAAGAGACCCACCTGTAGTAGAAAACACAATTTGTCAGTTTGGACACGGTAGTACAGCATGTTTAGTTTAAAATATTTAATTTGGTAACTAATATGATCCTTCTACGCATCCAAGGTGGTTCCAGCCAATGCTGTATTATAGATTGGTCAAAAAGTTTGAAGGCTTTTCTCCCTTGCCATCAGCCTTTCATTCTCCATTCTCCATGTTTGTCAATACTATTCCCCAGTCCAGTGTTAGACCACCCTCTTGCCTGACTGCTAGTATAGCTGATTGTTCCAAAGATGCTGGTTCACATTATCAGATGAGATAAACCCTCATTTGTCAGGTTAACCCAATTTTAGGTGGATTTGTAGTCAGGGGAAAAATTTGGTATGTGTGGCAATGTGTTCTTGGCAGTCTCTCTGTGACCTGGTCAAACACCCATTCCTCACCACCATTTGACAATTCGATCCATTTTTAGATGTAACCTCGGGTATGGTGAAAGACCCAGCGGACGTCTTGGACAGGCAAAAATGCCTTGACGCTCTGGCTGCCCTACGCCACGCTAAGTGGTTCCAGGTTCGGAACATCATTTTTCTTTCTTCATGTAGCCTTATGAGATGTATTTATATACTTTTTATATACTCATTTACTTTTAGTCTGTCATTTTTGGTTATTGACATTTTAACCCTGAAAAATAAAAAGCAATACAAGGATGCTGTTAGTAACTACACTAAATAACCGGACATTATAAAATGTTACTTCAGCTTTGTTGTTTTTAAGCATCCTTGCATACAATTGATTTTTGTGAAAATGTATGTAAAATGGAGCAGTGCTTGACTTAGATTACAAACATAAAATTCCATAAGGCTGCAGAATACCTTTGCATAAAAATATCACCAATAAGAGCTTTCATGTTGACCGTTTGTTCTTTGTGATTATTTATTCGTTTGTTTCTTTTGGGGATTGAGAGGAAAGGAATATCTGATTAGTTTGCTGTGATGTTGTGGTCACGCAAGCACACACAGGCAAAGTAAAGCAGATTTCCTTGACTGTTTCAGTTCCTGTGCTGCTCTTTCAAACTGATCTTTTTGTAAATGAGAGTTTTGATTTGTGAAGTATTTGGAAATCTGAGGTCAGAGTTTACAAGATGACCAGGGAAACATTCCAAGTGCATCTTGCAAACTTTGAACTCTTATACTAACGTCGAGGTAAAATACTGCTGGAAATGGCAGCTTATTTAAAAGCATTGGCTAAAGACTGTGTAAACCAAGTAAAAGCTTCCATTGTGAACAGTAGTGTTGCACCTCTTACTGAGACCCACCATGTCATTTACCCTCTGTTCTAAATGCACCATTGACTCACTTAACTTGACTTTATTGCACTGAAGGCTAGAGCCAATGGACTCCAATCCTGCGTGATTGTTATTCGTATCCTGCGTGACCTTTGTCAGAGAGTACCCACATGGTCTGCTTTTCCAAGCTGGGTGAGTATGGTGTCTGTCCATGCTGGGCTTTAGGCTATCCAAAGGTGTTACAATCAGTCCTCTCTCTGAAGTATTGGATCTGGAAGACCAGAAGTTGTATAGTAACTAGGCTTTCTTTATTCAAGGCCATGGAACTGCTTGTGGAGAAGGCAATCAGCAGTGCCTCTGGACCGATGAGCCCTGGTGACGCACTGAGACGAGTCTTTGAATGTATTGCCTCTGGCATTCTGCTCCCTGGTAAGATTGTGCTAAAGCAAGAACTTTTATGTTGGTTATGCAATGTTCTTTACGTAAGAACAGTCATCTGCAATAACCGTATGTATAATGCTGTCAAAATCTAAACTTGTGGAATATTGCAAACAGGACATACTTTGTTTAGTTTCTTGTTCATTCTGCAAATGTCCCAAGAAGCAGTGAAGGACTAGATATTCTGTAATGGATGACGTGACTCTCGTGCCAGGTGTTGATTAGCAGCTTGATCTGGCTTCTCATGAATGGAAGAGCATCTCATTCAAGATTTTTTGATCTTTGGCAGGGGTATTAGGCAGTCATGATTGTATTAGACAGCATAGACAAGGACCAAACCGTCATCAAAGTGGCAACCTCTGCATCTTTTCAAACTGCTGTGTCACAGCACTGTCTGTCCTTCTGAATACATGAGCTCGCACTCATCCACTGTTATATAGTGTTGTCCTGACCAACAGAACAGAGACAGTAATGACATCCAGCCACCCGGAGAACATGGCCAATTTTGCTGCCTTGACTCTCGACCATAGGTGGTTGTGGTATCAGGATTCTAACTTTGGATCCTTTGACAGCAGATTGAATGCTTTTCTGTTGCACCTCTTTTGAGCACCCAGATGTGATGTTTTGGAGACAAGGTTCAGGTACTGGGAATCCCTGATCCTGTGTTAAGTGGGCAGGGTTGATTTTGAGGCTTTAAAAGACCATCAAATTTGCTTGTCCTGACTACGGTTAATGTTCTACATCAGCATCTGGCATCTAACCATCAGTCTCATTGGTGTCGAGTGAGAGTTGTTGTCTTAAATGTCTGTAGTAGGAATGTACATTTCTGTCAAGAAACCTGATTTTGTGTTGAACATCTGCCAAGTGGGTCATTGTGGAGTCGAGCTTTTTGTGTATGAATTTACCAAGGCCCTGTTGTAATTACAGAAGCCCTGTAAGTAGTGCAGTTTTGGGCAGCAGTCAGATCCTTGGCAGTCTTAATTGCTCAAGGTAGGTAATTTAAGACAACGCTTCGAGCTGTGTTCATACCAGCGTCCCGTCTTTGTCAGCGGAATCCTGCAAGGTTGTGAGGTGCTTGTCATGCTGGTAGTCTCAGCATATTAAGCGATGGCTGCCACATTCTCAGCAAGATTGTAGGGAGTGTTGAACACCAAGATTTGAATATTGCCCAAAGCTGAGAGACTGATGGTAGGTGAATCAGCCAAGTCCTGTCGATTAGGAACCATCTGGGTTCCTCTTTAACAGGCAAGAAATAAGCTTAGAATCTAGATCAGTGATATCTGATTTATCCACCCTTTAATGTACTGGACCACTGATTTATACCAGCTTTTGTGTTTCTACCTGTTTCCACCTGTCTATGTAAAACATCTTGAATAGAACAATACTGCAGATGGATCTGTCGAGTAAGTTACATTATAGGCTTATGTGGTATATAAAATGGATTTGGCAGAATATCCAATTGTCTAATCAGCTGGTCCAGATTTCATCTTCATTTAATTGTAAAGTTCTGGTTGAAATTCCTCTGCCTTTACACAGTATTCCGATAACTACCAGTTCCCACTTCATCCTTCCACAATGAATGTAGGAGCCTTTGGGAGTTTTCTGTAGCGTGTTTTGTTGTTTGAACTAGCTTGCCATCTTTACCAATAGTTGTACACATTTGAACAGGTTGTGTTTAATGCCCATGGCAGTTTGTATTGTCCAGCAGGTGGTGTTTTCCTTAAATGACTTCTAGCTTGATGGTGAGACTTTAATTTGATGACAGTGTGTGGAACTGGTCACTGGAGTGCTATGGATAACTTTAGCCCGTTTAATATGACTAATGCTTTTGATCCAGGTGGCCCAGGGTTAATGGACCCGTGTGAGAAAAATCCCACAGACACCCTGGGTAGCATGGAGGAGCAACAGAGAGAGGATATAACATCTAGTGCGCAGGTAAGCCAAGTCTCATCTTCACTAATTAACATCATGAACAAAGACATGTTTTTCAATTACCTTGAAGAGGTACATCAGCACCTCTGTGCTAATGAGAACCATAATTCATACTCTGCTCCTTTCCCACAGTTTGCCCTGCGGCTGTTGGCGTTCCGTCAGATCCATAAGGTTCTGGGCATGGACCCTTTGCCCCAGCTGAACCCACGCTTCAACGTGAGGAACAATCGCAAGAGGAGGCGCGACAACAGCGACGGCACAGACAGCTTCGAGGGTGAGGGAAAGAAGGACAAGAAGGACTTTGATGGCTTCTAAGCAAGCTTTACAGTCTCACCCATATCCCGTTCAAAGTCTCTGTATTGCAGTGGTGCGAAAGCTGATTTCTGTAGGTCTCTGTGCATGCCCGTTGCTGCTGCTTAAAGAATTTTACGGCTTGTAAAGAAGCCTGTTGAGCTTTCAGTTTGCTTCTAGTGCCTGAAAAATGGCCTACGACGGCAGCTTTGTCAATGTTAAGCTTCATTTCAACAGTGCATCATTATTTACTATAATATTTAACATGCACAGAGTTTTCTGTGACAAAGGAGCCTGTAATTGCATAGTTTATATCTGCTCTAATCATTTATTTTACTAAAATAATATACGTTAACAGATTCTGCTTGTGCTGACTGTAATTATCAAGATATTTGTACACTCTGGAAACACTCTAGTCTAGAGGGTGTTTAACACAAAATCTCAAGATAAAATGGATCTATGGGTCATGTACAAGTATGGAAATATTACCACTACTAATACTACAGGTTCTGTGACATGCAGAAGGTTTTGGGTAATGTGTGAAATCACCTTAAGGAACCAAGAGGAACTATGACATTCGTACAAAATCTGAATTCATCTCTAGCTTGGCATGTTTAAGCCATGTTTGGGAGGTCGATTCAAGGTTTAAGAAGAAGAAAAAACGGATTTTTGTTATAGCTGCATTTTAAAATTGCAATGTAAGAATTTGAAAATGGCTTAAGCTTAGTGGTGTCTTCTGTTTTTTTTTTGTTTGTTTTTTAATGTTTTAATTTTGTGCGTTTTAAACAGAGACATTCCTCATAACCACAAAGCCTAAGCTAAACTGCAACCCGTTCATTGTGTTGTAATGAATGGTGACTGGGCATTGAAGTACAAAACCTGGTGTCCGCAGCACTAATACAGCCTGATGGTTCCCTTTTAGCCATTTGTGATGTACTTACTGCCTATACAGTAAAACATGTCCTAATACTATTACGTATAATGCAAGGTGGGGGTGAAGCGGAGCTAAAAAACTCTTCTGTCGCATTGCTGGAAGACGCTGATCTCTGGGCGTGTTCATTACACACCCCCTTTTTCCGTGGTCCCGATTTTAGACACCGCAGCATTTACACGAGCTCGTCCTTTTCATTAGTGGTTCTAGATTTGCAAAGGAAATCCCACGCACCGAGAGGCGTCAAACCCTATATTCGAAAGCAGAGATCGCTTATTTGTAATAGGACCCGAGTCTGTGTAACATTTGTGTTCATAGTGCTGTAATCCTTAACCGTGTACATATGCATATAATCATATGTAGCTATGTGTAGGCTATGTTTGATCTTTAATATATGAGCATTGATAAGCATATATCTAATCTCGTGATAGAGCTTCAAGAAATTGTATAATTTTATGGAAGCATGGCAGTGTTCCAAGTTCTGTTTTTGTTTTATCCGTTCAGACGAGCCGTTGTTTGCTCTTCACTTTCGTTTAAATATTCTTCGTTTTAAAAAAAAATCTATTCAAGGGTGAAAAGATGGGAAAGTGTTGATTCTGTGTTTGTAATTGCAGATGTAGATTTCTGTTCAATAGCCTGTCATTCGCTGTCATGGTACTACTGCATAACAATAGACAATAAAAACTGTCACACAATCCCTGGTTTTGTTTTTTGGGTTTTTTTTTTTTTTCTCCCAACCTTTGGGCATTAGTGCAGTGTATTTAATGTGTTTCTGAACATATGTGTGAGATCTGTTTGAATTCCCTGCCATGTACTTATTAAACCCACCCGGGACTAAAAACTCAACATGTCGTGAAACAGAAGGAAGGATATGAGGACAAACTATCCTTCCTGTTTTGAATTTTTGGTGGAAAGGAAGTGGCTGTGTGTTTTCTATAGCAAAAGATATCCATTGTAAACCTTATGGGCACTGAATAAGTTTATTTTAGGCTTCAGAACTATTGTATGATGATGAATGATTTGTGACAGAAAATATGGAACATCACATTGATTATAAAGTAAAGTAAGCCATATTTGTCACTTGTGCTTGCACACAGTGAAATGCAACCTCTGCATTTAACCCATCTGTGCAGTGAGACACACTAG
>JAOVYV010000027.1:5734321-5744643 GCA_025674545.1 Hassar affinis
TATATATAGTTTATATAGTCAGTATTTTATGCGGCATCATGCCACAGTAAACCTGCATGTGTTTGATAGACTGTATTTATTTGATTTGTTAATACTTTTCATATTATTATTATTATTATTATTAGTAGTAGTATTATTAGTATTATTAGTATTATTATTATCATGCAAACATCAAAATACACAAATAGTATTCAGTACTCAGACACTAAGCCATACTGACATTTATGACGACTACAAATAACCTCCCTGATTTAAAAGTATAGAATTCAGCAGAGGCCCGTTTCCAAAATCGGACAAATTAAAGCTCGGAATTAAGGCAGTACCGGGAGCGCGCGGCTCCCGTAAGCGCTCGCGCTGCGCTAATGAGACAGGCTGCTCGCTCCTTTTCACAACCAATCAGCAGCGCGTGAGCGTGACGTCTGGCCGCGCTACGTCAGTCCAATGGCGAGAGAGAGAGAGAAGAGTCGGAGCCGACGGAGTTCTGAGAGAGCAAGAGAAGAGATACGGGCAGGAGCGGCCCCTCGATGCGCTGGAGCTCAGACACACACTCACATGCACACACACACACATACACACACACACACCCACACACAGACAGACTGCCCGAACTCTAATCTCGATTTCGGGAAGTTTTACACTTCGGAGGCGCAGTCTTATTTTTTCCCCAGGAACCACGGGCACTACGGGCCTGCGCTCCGGTTTGAAAGTGGACCTAACACCGCCTTACTTTCTGGACATGGGAGACATGGGGGACCCACCAAAAAGTAAGTTATTGCACACTTTTGGCTCAGATTATCTAAAGAGAGTGCATGTGTTTGAACATTATATGGTGCTTTGTGCTCCTTGAAACAAGAAGCTTAAGTTTGCAAGACTCGAATAAATTTTTTGGTAGCTTACAAGTTCACGAAATGTAAAAGTATAATAAACAAATTCATTAAAAATGAAAGTAAAATAAATTAAATTATAATAAAAAACTCTAGGACTTTATTATTTTTCTTCTTGGTAGCCTATGCATCAATGACACGAACATTATTAATACGTATACATTTTAAATTGTATTATTATTTATTATTATAATAATATTAATATACTATAATATACTATAATATTATTATTATTATAATAATCATTTTCATTGCGCATTACGCATGCAGGAAAGAGACATTATTTAATGCTTGTTCTGTCCCAATTACACTGAAACATTATGTTTCATGAATGACAAGGAAGAAAAACTATTTTTTTTACTATTTTAACAACTTCCTGCCGTGTCCCTGTGTGTGTTTGGTGTGCAGAAAAGCGCCTGGTCTCTTTGTGCGTGGGCTGCGGGAATCAGATCCACGACCAGTACATCCTACGCGTGGCGCCCGACCTCGAGTGGCACGCGGCGTGTCTCAAATGCGCTGAGTGTAACCAGTATCTGGACGAGTCATGCACTTGCTTTGTCCGGGACGGCAAAACGTACTGTAAACGCGACTACATCAGGTAAGACAGACATGTTAAACCACATACCCTTAAGGGTTTAAAAAAAAAGAGCTCTCATGATTTAGTGAAGAAGCTGCGACTCGAGCTCGCGCTGTCATTCTTGTGCCCTCTCCCTCTTTTTTACACCACTGCACCTATATGCTAATCCAGTCCAGCTTCAGAGTAATTATGCAGTGTGGAGCTCATGCGCAGGGCCAGACAACAACACATTACTATAAACTATAAAATCATCTACTCAGGATATCCATGGTGTCTTAAAGGCATGAACAGAGGGGTTTCATCCTTCAGAAATCGTATTGGATTAAATACTATTAAATACGTGTCAGATGTTGTTGTTCACTACCTGGTTTAACAAACAAACAATGACCTTAATTGTAAAACATTGTTTATAATGTAGTAGTACTAATAGTATTCATAATAATACGAATAATATGACTTACTGATAATTCTCTGCTACTATACTATTACTATTATGATAGTACTGTTATAATAGTAATAGTTATAGTATTACATAGTATTATAGTAAATAATATAGTATTATAGTATTATAGTACTAGTACTATAGTATTATAGTATTATAATAGTTAATAGTTAATAGTAATACTATTATAATAGTAATATAATAGTACTATTATAATAGTATACTATTACTATACTATTATACGCTGCTGTAATAATAATAATAATAATAATAATAATAATAATAATGTGCTGTTTCTACAATGCATAAACATTTTTTTTAAATAAATAAATAAATAAATAAATGTGCATGTGGATGTCCAGCATATTTCCCTGTATTTTAGCTTCCTGTCCGCTGAGCTTTGGGCCTCGTTTTGTTTTTTTCAGGCTCTACGGAATCAAATGCGCGAAGTGCAACATCGGGTTCAGCAAGAACGACTTTGTGATGCGTGCCCGCGCCAAGGTGTATCACGTGGAGTGTTTCCGGTGCGTGGCGTGCAGCAGGCAGTTGATCCCGGGCGATGAGTTCGCGCTACGGGAGGACGGCTTGTTCTGCCGAGCCGATCACGACGTGGTGGAGAGAGCCAGCATGGCACCCGGGGAGCCGCTCAGCCCCCTGCACCCGGCCCGGCCCTTACAGATGGCAGGTAAACTTTCACTTATTTCAGCTTTATGGCGTCAGGCATGACGTGACTTCCAGCACCTTATTAATCTTAACTGGTTTTCCCTTCCTCCCTGCATCCTGCATGAGCTTGAGGAATAGATTGCAGCTCGGGAATGGGAAAGACTTTTCAACAAGCTGTTTTATTTTTTTATTTAGACCGATGAATAAAATCATGTTTATTCGCATACCGGTTTTATAACTTCATGCGCAGACGCTGTTCTCTCATTCAAGCTGAAGAATTGCTGAAGTTGATAAGAAATGGGTGGTCTAATGTATCTGTATCAGGTAGCTTTCTCACCCCAGCCACTGTAGACTGTCTCAGGCATGCCATCACACACGAAGTAAAGCTTTTTACTCAGATTATTTCGTTTTTCCGGTGTTTCATTTTAGTTGCAAAGTTCGACTCTTTATGATGCAACAAATATTTTTGAGAAAACATTTATCTCAGGTCTGAAGACTGAAATCTTCCTGTTATTATGCTTTTAGTTTTGTGACTAGGTTATGCACCTTTTTAATGGATTTTATTAATATTGCAGCCCACTTACATCTCGAATATATCATACAGCCCACTACTGAGATGAATACGAATAGTTATTATAATAAAAAGATTATTGGCGGCTCATGGAGATTTGTCATGGAGGAATACATTGATTATGATCATAGCCTGTAAGTGAAAAGGTTACTAAACTAACGGGCTGTTGTCAGTGGTTTGTCAACATTGCACGTTTCATTTTTCCTACAGTTTGACTGCTATTGAATTCAGCTATTCATGCATGAAAGTGATATTCTTCCGCTGGTTCACAGCCAACCATGCGATTAAAAAAACTATGCAGGCTTGTGTATATTATTTCGGAAAAAAACCATGATTTAAGCGAATATACAGGTTTAAATAAATCGCTAATATTTAGACATGCTTGTTAAAAGCTTTGCGTTGATTGCAATTGAATTTCGATTATATTTAGAAAAGAATATTTATCTTCTGGTAGATTTATTTGATATAATATCAGGGCGATTGGCACAGAGCACATTCGACACCGGGTTATCCCACTTCTCCAACGTCCTCCAGATGCAGTAAGCTGCCCCTATAGCTGCCCCCTATTCTGCTTCTACAAGTATTTGTACTTTTGCTGTGCCCGGCATGTCCAGTGTAGTACTGAATACACTAAATGCTTATGAATATATTTGCTATCAAGGTTATGTTTGCAGAAATTATCCAGCAACCCATTTGATTGATTGACAGGTGATATTTTAGGTTCGCATGCAGATTGTAGACCTATTCGTATTTACATAATGATTATAAAAGTTTAATGTAAAAGTTTGTATATTTCTATATACTAGATTTATCATGTCCTATAAATCTGACGGATCGGTCAACAGCATAACATATACTACATGCAAAACCAAAGCGACCAGAGATGGACATAACAACCAATCAGTTGTGCAGATATTTTAAATGACAATGTGAGAACAGTTCAGCAGGAGAAGAAGCAGGGCTCGCTCTGTGCATCGACACATTTTGGGAGAATGATTTACCAAATAATAAATTATTAACAATAATCAATATCAACAACAGATTTTGGTTCACATGCGTAAAAATGTAACCAGCCTGGTCTGTTTGAATCTATATGATCTCTTTCACATTCCTACCAGCGCTGCATTTTATCATTTGGACATTTGTCAGTTATTTTGGCATGTTGTGTAATGCGCAGTGTCTTTGTCACAAAAATATATCGCAGTCACATTAATTATGCCTATTAGCCTCCTATCCCTATCAGTCTTAGGTAGAGGCAGCTCACATCCGTCATATTTACAGAAAATTAAAACTACTCGTCATGTTTATTGACCTAATTGCATTCTGGCGTTTTTTCTTCTTTTCTTTTTTTTATAGCAGAGCCAATCTCGGCGCGGCAGCCCGCGTTGCGCCCGCACGTGCACAAGCAGCCCGAGAAGACGACGCGCGTGCGCACGGTGCTTAACGAGAAGCAGCTGCACACTTTGCGCACGTGCTATAACGCGAACCCGCGGCCCGACGCGCTCATGAAGGAGCAGCTCGTGGAGATGACGGGTCTGAGCCCGCGGGTCATCCGCGTCTGGTTTCAGAACAAGCGCTGCAAGGACAAGAAGCGCAGTCTGCTGATGAAGCAGCTCCAGCAGCAGCAACCCAACGACAAAACGGTGAGCGTGAGAGGCTGCAAACAAACCAACACCTGCTTGTGGATCCGTGGAGAGGCTTGTGCATTGATTTGCACGCACACGTTTTCTTTTCTAAAGGTGATCGTTGTTTTTGTGCTTTCTCCAGAACATCCAAGGAATGACGGGAACTCCGATGGTGGCCACCAGTCCGGAGAGACACGACGGCGGGTTACAGGCGAACGCGGTGGAGGTGCAGACTTACCAGCCGCCCTGGAAGGTCCTGAGCGATTTTGCACTGCAAAGCGACATCGACCAGCCGGCTTTCCAGCAACTGGTGAGAGCGCGTAACCGTGCGTAAAAGCGCAACAAGCTTTGATAACTAGAGCTGCAGCTTAATAATAATAATAATAATAATAATAATAATAATAATAATATTAGCTTTGCTTATTCTAGGTGAATTTTTCTGAAGGGGGACCAGGTTCGAATTCAACAGGGAGTGAAGTGGCGTCCATGTCCTCGCAACTGCCAGATACACCAAACAGCATGGTGGCCAGTCCCATCGAGGCCTAGACGATTCGGATTAATCTTCCTTTCCCCAACCGGAGGAAACAAGAGGGCCGCCAAGGTCGTCGAGTCCCTGTTTGACCGAGGCTACACTCCCGAATAACACCGACAGACCTCCAGTTTCGCAGGGCTTCTCTATCCAAACAAGCCCTTGGTCGCGTTTATACACTGTGATGACAATCGTGGGAACGAAAGGCGTGCTGGCGAGAAGACACTTAACGAGATGGCGTGAAGCGTTACCGGAAGTCGCTAACATCTGGCGGAAGTAGACCTACACCGGGTCCGAAATGTCAAAACGTTCTTTCCTCCGACTTCTAGGCCTACACTACGCAGGAAATGGTCGAACTGGTCTGCTACATTTTTTTTGCCAAACAACCCGAGACGTTTTTGCTCTTTGCGTTACCTTTTTTAAAGGAAAGCCTCATAGGAAAATGAGACCTAAGATGACTAAATCCGTCCAGCGCAGCATGAGCGGCCCAAACAAACTGCTGACTCGTCCATCGGCTTCTCTAAAACAACTCGAACTGAGATTTATTCACTGAATATTGAAAGTGCGAGGACGGCCTGGTAGCCGAGTCTAACAGCTTTTATTAGGCCTACGGCTTTTTTTGTAATATGGTATCTTTTGAAGCCCAAGTAGGCTACTAAAGCATTGCAACAAGGTATACCTCTATTGGACCACAAGCTGCGTGGGAAATTTACGTGTATGTGTCCGTCCGAGATGTTTATTATTATTATTATTATTATTATTATTATTATTATTATTATTATTTCCCAAAGATGTGTATAGTTTTAAGTTAATATGTCGGGTCATACATCGGATATCTTTTTTGTTTGTTCCTATAGTACAAAAATAATTTATTATTTATTGTCCAACGACCTGCCACTTTTGTGTACTATCTTTAATTGCTGAAGTAAAAAAGAGGAAAATTACACTGTTGACTCCGAATGATCTATATCGGACTTTATGTGTCCTGTCGTTTTGACTGAAAAATAAATGATGTATCGAGCAACGCCATATGTAGATCTTCAGGAATATTTGAACAATAAAAGTTTGACGTACGAAATAAATTAAACGCCTCGGGAACATTTTGGAAACTTTCTTAAAATGTCACTATAGTATTTATTTTTAAAGTTAATTTTGTACTTATTTTTTTAATTAGTTTATAGAGTGAGAGAGGACAGTTATTCAGCCAAACCGAGTAAAAGTATAACGAGCAAGAACACATTCGTTTGATTTCACTTTTCCTGAACAGACTCTTAGGAAAAGCTACCGTATTAACCCTATTTACCTCACCACTCATAAACCTAAAACATTAACAACTCCATAGCTCACATTAATTATTATGTGCAAGCAGTCTTGATGCAACGGCTGATCAGTATGTACAGAATTTCCCAAAAGCATTGCTGTAAAAATGATCACCTTAAACACTCTTCCTGTAATGATGTTAACTTTTTGGGAAACTGGGCAATGATCTGCAGAGCATCAGCATTTCCTGTGGTGAACAAAGTCGTACAGCGTATGTTGATATATATGCTCAATAATTATCACCGATATTGTGAGATCATACAGTATGAGGACAATCAGAAATAAAAGTACCAAACTCTAGGCCTAGCTAGGAAAGTGCGTGTGATGTTGACTTAATGTACAATTATATAATTAAAAAAAATTGAAACATGAACATGTGTACATGCTATCACCCCAGTGACAAGAAACATACAGTTTGGTTATTACTGAGAGTGTGTAATTGTGGAACCGTAGGTGATATTTGGATCCAGAACTGCACCACAAGCATTAATTATTTCAGAGGCAAAAGCGGCTCTGACTCAAGCAATTAGTTTAATATAAAAGTGAAGCAGGGTTGTGGGTTCTGAGTAACTATAATCTTATGGTAAGTTGGAGACCTCTGTTGTTTACTGTGGTTGCCTGGTTGCCTAGCTTGATCTGAAGTCAGTTTGAGTGGCTGCTGGGGCCGCTGGGGCTCTACATTTGCTCAGGCTTTTTAATGCTTGTAAGTGTTTATATAGAAACCTTTAGCAAGAATACAAAATGTAGAAAGAGTTTCACTGGGTTTCACTGGACTTTGAAGATGCACTCATGGTCAAGATTGCATGAATGTTCCTTATTTATGGTGTATGTGAAGGATTTGATGGATTTTGCTCCATCCTAAATTCAGTTTCCTGTATTTAATTCAACTGGACTATAGATATCATGCCTGAAAGATAAGGCATGCTCCATGATGTGCATTATCTTTATGGCTCTTTAAAGTTATGGCTATTTAAATGTAAGTGGGAAAGGGACATAGCGTGTCCGTGTTTACTCAAACAAAATAAATACTTTAGAGGAAAAGAGGATATCCAAGTATCCTGTACAGAAAATATTTGGCTAAACTGATTGTTTATTCCTTATTTATTTCACTAGTATTCATCTGACGTAGGTTGTCTGTAATTAACTGATACACTGTGTTGGAAAACAAGTGAAATAGGCTTACATTTTTATTATAACTGGCATCCATATTGTCTTTATAAATTGAACACAAGCAAGGAAGAGGATTAGGACAGAACCATACCTTTTTAAAATATTTTATTAACAGTTTGGTGATCAGATCATATGCAACAGTTTTTTATACAATTCCAACAGCATGTATCTCAACCGTTGTACCATTTAGGAAATGTTTGTGTAGTCACACATCGAGTGCCACTAAACTTGCATGGAGCAAAATGCTTCAGCGTAAAATGCCAGCTCTGTTCTCTGGTCTTTGGTCGGGGCAGAAGAGGGGCCGCTGGATAGCACAAAGCCTCCTGATAGAATGGCTCCCAGGGTCTGTCGAGGCTCCTGGACAGCATTCAGTGTGTCGGCTGGCCAGAACAAAAGCGCCACTGTACCTGGAGGAGGCTCTGCACAACAATCACACTCTCCTGGATGAGACCCGATTACATTGTGAGCCAGGCAAGCAATCCGTCCCCAAGGTCCAACGCCTGACCACAGAGTCACAACATGAGCTCAGCCCACAACTGTTAAACAGTCCATGCTAATAGCAGATGGTTTACAGGGAATTATGGTATATTTGAGATCATTTACACAATAATGGGAGGTTTGTAAGTGGCATTTAAGTGGCATTGCGTTTGGAGGCATCATGAGGACATATGTTGTCCCTTGTGTTCTCAGTTAGATATGTCAAACCTCTATATGTGTCTTTGTCTCATGTTCACTGAATAAAAGTGAATATCCATCATTTTGGTCAAGTATTTTATGGGTTTAGGGTTATATTCGGCTTGGAATATGATGACATGATGATATGGTGACTGTCCAATGCCCATGAAGCCATGTTAGCATAGACATCACAATATTAAAATCTAGTGAATGCTTTACTTTCACTATATGCATAACACATTGAGTTTTATCCATATTTGTTCATATTAGATGTACAGACACACGTTTTCTCAGAGTTCTTTATTATACTTAATTATGAGATATTCTGAAAAGTATATACTACTACTAATAATAGCTGTAACATGTAGTTAAAACAGTGCAGCTGGAATAATATATCCATTATTACTTTGGATTCTGGATCAGGTGTTTGAGCAGACCACCTTTTTTTTCTTTTTTTTTTGAAAGCAGGCCCTTCTGTTGTCTGTCAGCAGACATGGAGAAGGAGGCAATGGTTAAGCATCTCAGCCTCTTTGGAATGTGTCAATGAAGAGGACGCTCCAAGTGTTACTTGTCAACGCGTGTGAGAAAAAAAAGAGTGAATGCTAAGAGCTGTGCTGGACTACAAGCCATTCCTCACTGATCTTGTGGGAATTGAGCTTGGTGCTGAAAAGAACACACTCACAACTTTGTATTCGGTTTACCAGGGCGCAGAAGAACCTGAGTCTCTTCATTATATAAGCAACTTTCCCTTGATGGTTGAACCCAACAAAACACCCTCAATGAAAGAACACTAGTAAAAGTCAAGCTGGTGTTTGGTGCCAGGGATTGGTTTGACTAGTAACATTACATTTTAGATCTAAGAGATTGGTGTGACTTGGGAAATGCATATAATGTACATGAAGTACGACTTTAAACTCAAAATTCAATCATGATTTGTTTTATTTTAGTTTTTATTTATTTTATTTTATATTTTATCTGACATTCCAGACAACTCCACAAGTTCATGCAGATTTCCTGTCCAATCTTGTTCCCCTTCTGCTACAAGGATTAACTGCTCCAAATTGCTCTTAGGTGTAAATGACTATGTGAATGTGTATATACAGTTGCATCCACCTTAGAATCCACCATGACCCTGACCAGAATAAAGGGCTTACTGAAGACGAATGAATGAATGACATTGAATCACATTGTTTTCACATTCAAGTGGAGGGTTTCATTTTTTTCTTCTTCCCAGTTACATTCAGATTCAGTTATTGTCCGGGAATTCAACATTTACTTACAAGATGGCAGGTTTTACACAGCAGGAGAGCTTCCAGCTGTTTCCAGAGGCTGAGTAGTTGTCCTAGTAATGTCTGATAAACAGGAACTGTCTGTGAATATGCAGTTTGAGTCATAACTTTGGTTCTCAGCCCCAGTGTTTGGGGAATGGATTAGAGCTCAAAATAGCGCTGGAAACTTACTTTCTTAATCAGATTATGCTTTAAATTATGCATCCTCCATATTAAAAAAAAGTGCTCGCTAAGATATTAAAAATTAGGGCCAAAAGTATTTGGACAGATACAATAGTATTTAAAATATTCACTAATATAATACAATGAAAGCAGCAGAGATGATAATACAGAACACATAGTGGTGCTCCATAATGAATCAACATGGGAGAGGTGATAGACACAACAACAGGTAATACTGTTAAATGATTAAATCTACAGAATAACATTATTTATTCCTTAGATGGCTTCTTTTTAACAAAGTGCAAAGTAGGCACATTTATGAAAACACATTTATGAAGCTACAGGGGTTAGACAATGAAACTGAAACACCTGTCATTTTAGTGTGGGAGGTTTCATGGTTAAATTGGACCAGCCT
>JAOVYV010000027.1:5781758-5792595 GCA_025674545.1 Hassar affinis
GCTGGTCCAATTTAGCCATGAAACCTCCCACACTAAAATGACAGGTGTTTCAGTTTCATTGTCTAACCCCTGTAGTTCCTAATACCTTCAATCACATGACTTTTTGTCTTATTCATTTTATGGATCTGATTGTAGAGCCTGAAGTAGCCAGCGAGACTGGAAATCATCCTCTGAGGATATACCCTACTGTATATATTATACATTAATGTATAATATGGACAGTACTATAGATACTTAACCATGTAAGGAATAAAAATGCTTGTACTAAGCTTTTTGTGCAAGAGTTCAGGGGTATAAACATAAACATGCATACATAAAACAGCAATGGAAAAAATAGAGCTAGCTGAGTTGATTTATTTATTTATTATATTCTGTCTTATAATAAAAAGATTCCTTAATTTTTCAGCCAATTTAGATTCTAGATTTAGATTTAGATTCTAACTGTCTGTTAGTTAATTTGGCATAGTGTCCACAGGGGAACGGCAGGATTTTTCAAAGAATAGAAAAATCATCAGGTTTTTGCCTTTTCCCAGGAAGACGGATGGATAATGTCATCACAGCAGGCCCATGACCTCCACTTCATCCCATGTACTTACCTCCTATTGTAGATGTGTCACGGAAAAGTGCAGCTTGGGTAAAAAAAAAAAAAATCTTTTACAATCAGGCCAGTTTGTCACGCAATCAGTTCAGGATTCTTTTCTGGGACATCCTATTCAGCATTATTCTTAAATCCATGTCCCCAGGTATAATCTATTGTTCATCTGATTCAGAAAATAAGCCAAAATAAATTAAAATTAAATGCTCATAGAGGCAGGTAAAGGATGCAAGTTCAGGATTGATTAACAGTGTAATGGATCTAAGCAGACAATATCTAAACATTAGGCAAAAATCAGGGTTACGACGTATAGCAGGCAGAACAAGATCAGGAAAACATGTAAACAAGTGTTGGTCAAACAAACAAAAATATAAACTCTTGGAACAATGGATTGGTAACACAGTGGGGCTGTGATACTTCGCAACTAAAATGGGGAATGCAGGGAACATAAATACACACAAAACAATCAGGATAATTAGACACAGGTGAAACGGATTAACAAAACACATGGAGAACGGGTGAGAATCGGAGAATTTGCACTGTGCTGCCGGGGATTCTGGGAACTGGAGTCTGTGGCTGGAGGAGGCATGAGTGCCAGAGATGGGGAAAAGCCACTGACACTATCGACTTCTAGCTCATTCAGTAGGCATTGTGAAATGTGAATAGTTCCTTCTATTTCTTTTATTCTTTGTTTGAATTGCAATACAAGCATTAGCGTTAGTAGCATTGTCCACAGCTAAACAGAGAATATGAGTGATACTCTATGTTCACACAATATGGTAAATAATATAATAATACATTTTGTGAAGTAGCTACATGATGTTCTTTGTGCATTACTATTGCTCATTTTCACAAAGTGTTCCCATAATTATGGAGGGCACTGGAGGCATTGTAATGGTCAATTTTGTGTCGTTTGCCATGCATCTCTTACTGTCCTTCAGGCTCAGGAGCCCTTTCCAGATAATGCGTCCATATTTCTGCAGGAGCCTACTGTGGTGCTGTAGTGTATAGTCAGAGCCATCAAGCTGACATCTGGATCTCGCTATATCATCTTGGAATGGCATATATAAATATAAAGCCCTCTGAATTGTTTCACACATATGAAATATTTGTTCAGAAAGACATTGATTTTATGTCTCCTGGTCTCAAAATGTCCCCTTTCCTATTGATTCTGCTAATTGGCCAAAAATTGCTAAAAAAGTATAGACAGTGGAACAGGTCAACATACAAAGACACTGAAAAACATACGATCAGTGTAAATAGTGGGTACTCAGCTATTATTGCTCCTAATAAGAGGCTGTTAAGTGTCTGTTTCTATTTTTATAGTTTGAGCTTTGTAAAAACAAGCAAGCAAAAATAAATAAATAAAAATAAAATAAATAAATAAATAAATAAATAAATAAATATAATAAAACCCCTAAAAATTATTGGATTTACTTGTATTTTTACATACAGCTGAAGTCCTGAGTTTATTAGCTACATTCATTAAAATTCAGTGTTTCACAATTCCTAACATCCCTAGTACACATTCCCTCACTTAGTTCAGAAAGGATTTGCTTGCACTCACTTTTTTCCACCCTGTTTTAACCTTCACTTTGTTGTCTTTTTGCGATTTTGCCACAACTTTATAAATATGCTGTCCATTTATAACACCCACCTGCACCCAAGCTTTAACTTCCTGGTTGATGTGTTGAGATGTTGCTTCAATATCACCACATAATTTCCTTCCCCATAGTTTCATCTATTATGTGAGGTGCACCAGTCCGTACTGCAACATAGCACCCTCACAACATGATGCTGCCACCCCTATGCTTCACGACTGGGATAGCGTTCTTTGTGATTGCACTTTGGGATAGCGTTTTCCTCCATACATAATGATGGTCATTGTGGCCACACAGTTTAATTATTGTTTCTTCAGACCAGAGGACGTTTCTCCAGAAAGTAAGAGGAAGACGTGCAGTTACAAACTGTAACCTGTTTTTTTTTTTAGCTATTTTGGAACACCGGCTTGTTCCTTGCTGAGCTGCCTCGCCGGTCATGTCGGTATAGGACACATTTCTACTTTTGACATAGATAAGTTTGTACCTGTTCCCTCCAACATCTTCAAAAGGTCTTTTGCTCTTGTTCTTGGATTGATTTGTGTTTTTCACACCGAAGTACATCCATCTCTAGGAGACAGCATCTCCATCCTGAAGGCAGTGTGGTCCCATGGTGTTTAAACTTGCACATGATCGATTGAACAGATGAACGTGGTACATTCAGGAAATTGGAAATTGATCCCAAGGACATCCCAGACTTGTGCAGGTCCACATTTCTTTTTCTAATGACTTGGTTGATTTCTTTTGAATTTCCCATGATGTCATGCAAAGAGGTGAGTAGGCCTTGAATGTAGGTCTTAAAATACCGCCACAGTTAGATTCATTCATTCATCTTCTTGGCCGCTTATTCCTTTTAAGGGTCACGGGAGAGCCGGTGCCTAGCCGGCCACATAGGGCACAAGGCAGGAACAACCCTAGGCAGGGCGCCAATCCATCGTAGGGCACACACACTCACGCAATCGTGCACATACCCACACACTAGGGCCACTTTAGAGACGCCAATCAACCTATCGTGCATGTCTTTGGACTGTGGGAGGAAACCGGAGTACCCGGAGTAAACCCACGCGGACACGGGGAGAACATGCAGACTCCACACAGAAAGGACACAGACCGCCCCACCCGGGGATCGAACCGGGGAACTTCTTGCTGTGAGGCGACGGTGCCACCATGTCGCCGCAACAATTAGATCTCCAATTAAATTTATGACCCACTGGAATTTTGAAATAGTTCTAAGTAGAGACCATATAATATATGAAGGTAAGATTCCATAATTATGCAATATAACTTATTTTCAAGAGGGTATATCTGCTTTGTACTGGTTGCAAGATAAAGACAAAATACTTGCAGCAATCCTATTATACTCATTACATTTCTTGACCTTTCCTATCTGATTTTCTCCCTAATTTGGTCATGGTCAACCCCCCCTCCCCCCATCATGCATATCTCTCTCATATCACCTAACAGCTACCAGGCTTTCACATACTTCTTCCAGGGCATGTGACATCAGCTCCCTGCATCTTTTTGAACTGCTGCTTATGCAACATCAGGGGTGGTGTAACACACTTGGAGGATAGTGCTCTCTCCCAATAATGTATGCATGAGCTCACAGACACCCGTGATTGGCTAGTGTTGCTGCGAGTGATATGGGAGAGAATATGCTCCCTGAGAGCATGGCCAATTTTGCTTTCTGGACTCCTGGTCATAGATGTTGTTTGTATACAAATAACAATATGTTTAATGTTATTGTCATTTTTACTCCCTGTTCTACACAAGTCCACAGCATCTGGTTGGTGACACTTCCCCTCGGCTCGCGCTCACTGGCTATTGTGTTTTACAAAACTGAATTTTAAAGCACTGTTCCTTTTACACTATTTCTTTTACAGGATTTCAAGTTGATCTGAGATCTGGGTGGCTCCAATCCAGTCAGTAACATTAAGATTATGCCTGTAAACCCCTCCCACTGATTCTTTTGGGCAGATAATTGGCTCAGATCAGCCTTGAAATGGGGTACACCACCGCAATTGTCAGGAGGGCCGAATCAGCCCTAAAATTGGCCCGATTATCTTCTAGTGTGGGGCCAGCTGAAGAAGACATTTATTTATCATTGTCTCTGGAGTCAGAACATTGTGGAACCAATGATAGAACCTACAATAGCTGCTATAATGCAGGTGACAGCAAAACTAATATTTGTGGACATTGTGGACAATATGTACAATATGTCACTCTTTAATATATATAAAATATGTGCTGGCAAATTGAGGTGGTATACATTTACATTTATGGCAACTTACAGCTTAGTCGTTAACTTCCTATAGCCAAAGCTAATGCTGGTAGACCAGAATTCAAGCTACTTTGAGCTGTGACACTGCTAGAATTGAGCTGTACACTACCTAATAAACGTACAAGTAAAACCATTACCAAAGCCCAAGTGTTCCTAACGAAACAAAACCAAAAAACAAAACCTCATTTCCAGCACCTTATGCTCTAGTGTTATTTTTTTCCAGCTTTTACCTTTACCAGTTTTTCTGCCTCTGTTTTAGTTAATGGTTATGGGTTTGTACCCTCCTTCACTTAATCAGCCTTGGTTTGACCCTTTGTGCTTGAACCTTCTATGAATTGTGGAATGTGTTCATGGCATTGGAGTACAGAATGTACCCTTGTTCCTTGTAATAAAGGACAAAATGCAAAAAAATAAGTATTTTTATGAGGAATTAAGAGCAAAAACCATTACATGAGGAAATTAGACATAGACATTTGAAATTATTTAATATTACATTCAATTTTGCAAATCAGTGACTAAAAATATAATTAATACTATTTTATATTTTGCACAATTATAATAGCCACATGTAAATGACATGTAATTGTGGTTTTTCGGGAGGTGAGGACATTACACCCTACATTAAGTTACATGACATTTATCACAATCTGCCATCTATAATTATCCACTCCTGTACTACCGACTTGTATAATTAATAATTCAACCTGCTATTGCACACTTGAAGACAGAAATTCATACTTGTCTTCAATGCTTTGCATGAAATGAGGTTGATACATGCAAACATGACAGTTGATGTTCAAATGGCATCATTTTCCAAGTGTTTGGCCTGTAATTTGCATAACTTTAGCATTAGCGTTAATCTTACAGGATACTTGATAGCTTAAGGAATGTGTTTCTGGGTGCAGACCAAACCTAGTCCTGGATTCATAGGGATTTGCTGTAAAGACTTTCCATTGACGGTGTAATTTAACAGGTAAATTTGAGTGTAGGTTTCATATGTCTGTTAAATTGCCACTAAATGTTATTGGGGCGCAAGGAAAATGGACCCAAGTGCAGCGAAGGCTGGGTGGTTATCTCTCAGAAAAATAAAGAGGAAACAAGGTTTAACAAATATATATTTATAAATGATGGAATATATGAAAATGAAAAATAAATATATATGAATGTAACCCTGGCTCTAAATAATGGGGGAAAAACAATAATAAAGAAAATATATAATTTTTTAAATGTTTAGTGTGTGGTGTATAAACTAACTTCTGCTGGGTTAGATCCTGGGTCACTGCGTTAATAAACCCACACTGTTTACTCACTACCACTCCTACATGAGCAGGGCAAAAGAAAAAGCTCAAAAACAAGAGCCACGATCTAGCACAATCAAAAGTAAGAGATTATATCTTAAATTTAATGTGAGGGAGAAATCAAAAGAGCCCAAAAAGGAAACGGCAGGTGAACCCACTCAGTGTAGAGTACAGGCGTGAGCCCTTAGGCAGCTGGCGGTTAGGTTAAAGAGTTGTATCTGAAGAGCGAGAGCACTGACCCTAGCAAATATTTATTACCTCAGGGGTGACCCCTTACCACCAAACCTCTATGAGGCCAGGCGTTACCTAGACTGCCCTCTCTGTGATGACCCTAGTGGCACTAAAGGCACTAGTGGCCCCCAGTGCCATGCCACTGTGGCCCCCTTTACAATACCCTGCCCGAGGGGTCACTCCTGATGTCCCCATGCCTTCAACATGGTTCCCCTGAGTGTCCAGAAGGGTAGGCTGGGAGAAAGAGAGCAGTGAAAGAGGGCTGCCTTAACACGTAACTCCCAGGGACAGACCAGTGCCTTTTTCTTGGGAGGCTTCAGGGAGGAGAGCCTTCTCTGGGGTGAGGCAGTGCCCAGGAGGGCATCAGTAAGGTGGTCACAGGCCCAGTGGGTGTAATACCTGGGCCTTCTGTGACCCAAAAGGTACTTACTAGGCCAGTGCATGTGCCAGACACTGTTTTTGGCAGGGGTGGCCCAAGCAAGCACAGAGAGGGCTCCCTCTCTGTGATCCATAAGCCAAGGGAGACCCAACACTACCTCATGGCAAGGTGCCTGTTTGACCTTCACAGTGTGGGCTCCCAGCTCAAGATCGACCAGCAAGGTCTAGTGTGTGATGTGCCCTAGGCCTAAGGCCTGCCTGTGGATAGCACTTAATAGGAGGGGCTGAGGCAACTTTTCAAAACCCAGTGCCAACTGATGGGCCAGGCTCTTATCAATGAAGTTCCTGGCTGCCCATTTTCATAGACTCACTCAAAAACCTCTTTAAATAAGCACAAGGAGATTAGCACAAGGGGATATGGGAAATGAAGTTCCCCTAGCACAAATGCCATGCTTTCGCGGCCCCCTACTGTTAGGCTGCGGTATGGTGTGCCCCTTTACACTAAAATTATATTTTAGTTTTTTTTTTATTTGTTCTGTATCACATCATGTAGGCCACTATTTTACCTCTATGCTTGTTATTCAGTTATTTATAGTAAAGCCTATTATTTAGTAATTACTATTGATTATGCTGCAACTACAGTTAACCTAATAGGAAATAGGCCCAAATAAGATGTGGAAATTTTAACTCTGTTTAAACAGTGATTTACCAAAATGCCAATTTATTTATTCATGTTGTGTCTTATATAGGAATAATTTTTCTTTGTGCTGTTCTTAATGTGTTGCACCATGAAGATATTCAGGTGGTAGTCAGTAAATAGTCAGTTTCAGTAAGTAGTCAGTCAGTAGTCAGTTTTTCCAACTGGAGATACCAATCAATTTCTCAAAGATGTACCAGCATAAATAGAAGCTAAACATCACAAAGACACAGACAGAACATGAACCAACAGAAAAAAGATACCATTTTTATTAAAATATATTATTTTAATCATACATTACAATAATTTTAGCATGGTCCAGATTTCCCCTTCATCAAAAATTCTCTTTCTGGAGTTAATTTAACCTGGTAACCAAAATGGCCAGTCATAGCATAATAATGTTTCTTTACATCTTTCTTCTGACCTTTAGAATTGATGCAGTCTCTAAACAGTCCAAGGCATTTTTAGGTGGTGGAAAATGAACTTAAACCCCCACATTCTGCTGTTTCCACTTTGGGCTAGTGCTTATTTTACAATACTTAATTACCACAGTCTATTTTTTAAATCAAAGTACATGGATTTTAGTGATTAGACTGGATTGAGGAAAAAACATGAATGTGCACAATAATATACACCAAGTTGGGCTGGATTGATTTGACTGTAATGTGGATTGGCACACTGTGCCAAGCACATCTGTTACACTGGACTCACAAACAACATGACAGAGTCACAAGCAGCATTTGTCAACCTTCGTAGACTTCATACTTCATCATTCATTATCTTGATGGTGATATATTTTACTGTGAGTTGAAAAGGAAGTGCAGCTATGGGTTTAAATACTAAAAATATAAGTAGGGAATGGAAGCAATACTGGTTGGCTTTTATAGTTGAATATTCATATGTATGTTTACAAGAAATTAGAACAATATAACACTATGACCAAACATGACCAAAAAGAAAACATCACCCCACCCAATGAAATCAGTATGTCCTAGCTGTGGGCTGCATCCACTCATCTACAGCCCGCAAGCCTTTAATAATATAAAATATATTATAAAATAGTCATATTCAAATAGTCATAGTCAGACTCATAATACAGTTCATCCAGAATAGGCAAACATATGCATAAAAACATTCATTCATATAGTTTCATTTTCTCCTTCTTTGTTAGAACATGTTTCTGGTTTCAGAGAATGGAAGTTTAAATGGTAAATACTTTTCAGAAACCAAATAAAAATGTATGCCTAAAGCAAAAATGATATATTCTTTCAAAATATCTAGATAATGTATTGTGAAGAAAATGTATTGTGCGATATTCATATAGACTCTAGAATCGAATGAAGTTTCTGGATTTTTCAATTTTAAAGTGTTATGCATATGGAAATTGTCTAAATTCTCAGGCACAATGATGACAGGTTATAGAGAGGAAATGCCAGGTTGGATATTAGGAATGGATCTAGAAATACAAACCATTTGAGCAAGCTAAGAACCAATCCAAAGATGGTTATTTTTTCTATGGATCAATCAGGCAATCAATCAATCAATCAATGAATCCATTTTAATAATGATTGCAAGTTTCACTCTGTTTTGATAAATGCAATTTTAATAAAATGCAAAAGAAGGCATGCTTTTAGAAGGAACTATACACCCTAAAGCATTCAGGCTTTTAAATGTCCTGAATACAATTCTTGACCTCTCTCAAAAGGTTCCAGGTAGTACCCTTTTAGAGAACTAGAACCATTATGCATAATGTTGCCAAGAAAATATCAATGCACGGCTTATTTTGCTTCATTTATGTACGACAGGATTTAGTAAAACTGACATGTCTCATTATTTATTAACAACACAAAGGTAACTGCCAAACAGAATTATTTCAACCTCGGGACTGCAACGCAAATCGTTTTCGCAATGGGGAAGGAATTCTAATTGCTTAATCAAGGCGCTGTTTGCAATTACTACTTTGGATAAACATCTTAAGCCAAAAACCCATAATGTAATAAACCCCCAACAAAGCAATATTTACCACTTATAAACCTGTGTTTACACTGCAGTCATCAGCAGCAGATTAGAAGGGAAATTACTAATAATGACTGGTTTGAGCAAATGCAATGCTTTTATGCAAATATCTGGACCGTGAATATGACCTGGAAACAAAAGACTTTGCAGCCAGTGACTGGAAGGCAGTGCATTAGTGGATCAATTATACATGACTCCTCCTTAATAAACAGCCTGGATGGGGGTTACTATAGCAACTGGAATGAAAAGGCAGAGGGAAAAAATGAAACACCCATTTGGTAACATTGCTGTGATCAATTATTTGCATAAATCATATAATATGTACAAGCCTTAAACATGAAAATAACCTGGAAATCATTTTAATGCTGCTGAATGTTTAGCATATTTATTGCAATAATACAGACACACAAGGCTCCAGCATGGTGAAATATTGTTTGGGTAGTTACATAAATGTGTAACTACACAAATGGAGAGGCAGAAAAAAGCTTAATTATGAACAACATTATGTTCAGGAAACTAATTGGAATGGACATGAGAATAAATATGAGCGTGTGTGGCAGTAAATGATGGGACTGCAACATTCGAGTTACAGAACAATGCAAATTAAATGTGGAAGAACAATTTTATAACAGAATGACAATGTTTTGATAGTAAAGGGTAATTGTATTTAGGTTAGGGAGACTTAGGCTCTGGAAATTAGTCCCACTAAAAGCAGAAGGATTAATAAATAAGTTGAATTTGTATGGAGCAATGAAGTAACTAAAATACCAGAGGTAGGTGTAGCTTTGTTCATTCAAATATGACCTAATCGATATTATCTATTATATTCACATATATATCCGTATCTGTCTAATATAAAACTGATCAAATTAACCAGAAAAACCCTATATGGGATCACCATTTTCAAATAAATCTACAATGTCTTTGGACTTGCTGATTACATTAATGTCTCACAAGATTTAACAAAAAAAAGTTGCAGCCACATTGTAGTAATGTTTATATGTATATGTAATTGTTTACATAAAAACAAACTCCAACTGCAATCATATTGACTTGTCATCATGATAACTACAAACATGCAATTTCCTAACAGCTTGCAATACAACATCACTCAAGTATTATCAGGTATAATCAAGAATCTGAAGAAGTTTTGAATCACACGCATGAATCCCTGTTTGATGCTCAGCCTCACTTTTCAAACAGATTATGCAATTCACTAAAAGATGAATCAACATCTCTTAACATCTATCAGGGTTAATTCAAAGGCTGTATGTCTGTATGGTGAAATTCCAATGATTTGAAGCTAAACTGCTAGGAGAAAAACCCAGACTGGATGCGTCCCATTATGTGTACAGGGATTGAAGCTGTTGGTACTGTGGTCCAGAACCTTGTCAGTGGTAAGAATGGCAGAATTATGTTATCAGAACCAAATCTCTCCCATGTAACAACAACTTTCCTCAAAAAAAGATTGGACTCTGTGGGATGTAAATGTAGCTTACTATTTTATTTACTACTTTATCTACAGTGTATACTGGTTTGATACAACAATGTTTCCAGTCGTAACCTTGTTGCTGTGAATGTACTTTTTACTTATTTTGTCAGTAAAATGGATGATTACTTGTAATGGTCATTCTTGAGTGATGAGTCTGTGTGCTAAAAAAGAAAGAAGGTTGCAGAAAGAAGATATAAAAATCCACAAGCAATATACAAGCAAAGTATACAAATATTGCTCTCTCTCTCTCT
>JAOVYV010000027.1:5820267-5837788 GCA_025674545.1 Hassar affinis
CCTGGATACCGTGGCTCTTGATACATCACAAAGACTTGCTGTCTTGGTCACAGATGCACCAGCAAGACGTGCACCAATAATTGCCCTCTTTTCAACTATGGTATGTCACCCATAATCTTGTGTTCATTGCAATATTTTGAGCAAAACCCTCCCACACTAAAATGACAGGTGTTTCAGTTTCATTGTCTAACCCCTGTACATTTCATGCACGAATATATACCCCCAGTATGTCAAAGATGTCAAGGTACATTTCATCATTATATTATACCCTGATATTGTATATGGGGAATACACACATACATACGTGATACCATGATATGTAAATATCATGTGATCATATGGAAATAACAATTGCAAAAATAAATGAACGTGCATATGCACATAACATTTGTAACATGGGTAAGGGTTAGTGTTAGTGTTAGAATGTTCAACAAAGATGAATGAAATGGTTTGGTGAATATTTGTATATACATGGTAGAACATTTGTGTAGCACAGTTTGCTGTTGAAATGTTACAAATACTGTGTAAACCCTCTGTGGATGGACTGTCTAACTATAGTGCTACTACAGAGTTATATGAAGGGATATAGAATTACTGAATATGAGCAATGCCTATTTTTCTGACAATATAAGTGGACCAAAATCTACAACCGATTTTCCATTTGGACCAGTAAATGAATGACGTTATGACATGATCCACCGCCAGCTCATTTAGAGAGGCACGCTGCCATAGACCCTGGGGGGGCTGAGCCCTTGATATGACATGCTAATTAAGCTTTGTGTGCCTGTGTTCCATGTAGGCTTTCTGGGAGAGAGAAGGGATTCTTGGAGTAAGAGGGAGGAATTGGGGGAGCGAGTAAGGTGGGTAGGAGGACGTGGGATCGGGGTGGGGGGTAGACAGGTGGACGGGGAGGGGGGCATGAAATTAGAATGTCACACTCAGCGGGGATCACCAGCAACATGCACGGCATGAGGTCTTCCATAAAATCACTAATCGTTCCACGACTTCAAAAGAAAAGAGGACAGCATCTGGGTGAAGATGCTAAACAATTGTCATCGCATGCAAGTTTATAACCAAACGTTTTTCTTAAAGATTTATTGTCATCCATTTGTGACGTTTTTCTTTTTTGAATTTCATATACGAGTTGAAACACTACATTAAAAAGTCCATCTTTGTGTTTAAATTGGAAATCCACATCGACAAATAATATACATACGCCAGATTCCGCATAGAAAATATATGACACATAGTGACAAGCAAAGAGCAAACCCAGCAATTTCTGTTTCACTGTCATGGATCTCTGTCTTCCAGCCTCGGTCACATACCGAACATCTGACAATCATTCATTCATCTTTATCCTGGTCAGGTTCGCGGTGGATCCATCATTCCTATTCCAGACATGGTGGGAGGGCACGAGAGATGTGCACCTGACACACACATTCATGCACTGATTTACACCTAGGGGAAATTAAAATAGCAGTCCAACTACAGGCATGCTTTTGGGATGCTGGAGGAAAGCAGTAAAGCATAAGGAAACCCATGTGGACACAGGGAGAACATGTGAAACTCCACACAGACAATAATCTGTGCTCAGGATTCAATCCCAGACCCTGGAGATATAAGGTGACAATGATCCCTGCATACTGTGGCACCCTAATATCCCAGTTTCAAACCCATATTGCTCAGATCAATATGGAATAATATTGGAACTAATGATCCTGGTAGTAAAGCCTCACAGTATAGAATTTGCAGTTTGATTAACTGATCTACTTTCACTGTGATTGCATACTGTATCTGCTGCCAGATTTTCTGGTTAAGCAAGTCCAGAAAGAATATTTATTCACATAAGATAAATGTTTATCAAGAGCCCTTTGACTTATCTGATTAGCACCAATTTCAGGAGGGTGATGAATGAGGCTGCTGTCATTTTGACCCTGCTTAACCTCTTGATTTTCTGGGTTCAAGTCCAATTAACCTTCTGGAGTGATGTGCCAGTGAATGTACCTCCCAGTCCAGTCAATATGACCTAATCATTTCATTTTCAGGTTCATCAGAGGGGCTTTGGCCCCACCTCAGTCAACTCAATCAAACACGGTCATTCATCAAAGTTCAACCAGCAGCAGCCCAAAGATGGACGAGATGCCTGCTGTCAGAGGTGTGTATATCAGACTTGGTGTCTTGGTGGTGTGTTATTCTATAATGGGGAAGAATCCAGTGCAGCATATGTGTATGAACAGTGAAATAAAAATCCTTATTCATAGATTTTTTTATGGCAGAAAACTAAATCTGTATTAAAAAATATAATAAATAACCACTTCGACTAGCCTTGTCACACAGTTTCACAGTGTTTTTTACTATTTACATTAATAACAACAAAAAAATACATTTCAACTTGATTCTTGAGTTAATGGTGGGTGTTTGGCAGCGTCCCCAAGAGTATGTTTGATCCAAGAGTATGGTTGATCAATTTCGATTTATTGATGTAGACCTCAGGTCATTATGAATAATGTTGAAAGATTTAATTAGACCTGACAAATTAGAAAGAAAGCAAAGCATGAGCTATGATGATTGGGGACCAGTATGTCAAAGGATAAGGAAAAAAACCTCACTGTGTTATCATTTAAACCGAAAGCAAAAACAAAGCTGACTCATATGCCTTCTGTAAAAACTGTATTATGTAAAATCATATACACACACTGAGAAAATGAGAGTACAACCTGTTGATGTCCTAAATCTAGTTCCTATTCAATGAAATACAAACGGATATCAACATCCTGTATTCATTGATGTAGATAGACGACCTGTTCTCACTTTATCCTGGGCTGCAACAGGGGTTAGTCCTGAGGCTGAAAAAGATTAAAACAGCCACGCAGTTGCCACTGTTTCCACTCCTATATCCAATCCAGCTTAAGTGAACCCATCTGTTGTGTATTACTATTTTTGAGCCACCTCCACAGAACATGAATCCAGTGGGGTCTGGGCATGCAAATTGATAAAGGGCCTTAGCTCTACCTCCATGAAGCAGTCCACAAGTCAGGCAGGTTTCTTGCTGTGTGCTAACAATGCACCGCTGGGAGGGCAAGCTGCGGCTGCAGGCGAAAGAACGACTGTCTCCCTTTCATGTGCCACATGGCTGGAGTCTGAATATGGGCCATGAGGGGCCTGTTAATGCCATTGTTCCCTCGAGCAGCGACATGCATCCTCACCATATGAACTATACTCAAGTAGCTAGTCCCTTTCCCCTCCCCTGGTCTTAATTCCCTGGTGGCAGATGCACTTTTATTCCAACAGCCGTCTTTTTAGTCCTTCATTTTGGAGCTCAATAGGATTAGAGTGCATGGTGTGGGTTTGTGTGTTTTTCTCATTCAAACATATTTTGTTCCACTTTAAGAACTTAGCCCATGGCTATATATTTATAATGTTGTCATACATCAGCAGGTCATTCTGTCCCTTTTGTACATTTTATGATCAGCTGAAATCTGTCATTTGTTTGCTCCCTTGTTTGTTTGACACCAAACACTATTGTTTCAAACTGAAGACAAACAATAGATGTTCATCTTAGTTGCACATCATGCATAATAATGGCACAATCACCTTCTGATCACAAAGATGAGATGCCTTTAAATAGCAAACTACAAGGCCACCAGCCTTGAAACTCCATGTGTGTGTTCTTCTTTTCATGCAACGAGTGCTGCCGCAAACAATTGGGACCATTCACACAAGGCTAGTCTACAACTTTATGACCCTGGACAGCTGACTCATTTTAAAGACAACGGCGAGGACACGAGGCTCGATGACACGCTGAAGATCATCAATAGAGATTAGCGAGACTCTACCAAGATGACCAGTGATCTTATGAGAAATTTGTAGGAATGTGAACAAACAAGGGTGCATTTCATACAAATAAACTAAAAAGGAAAAGACTAAGCAATAACCCAGGCCCTATTTAAAAATATACATGTAAAAAAGATTTCACTACAATAGCAATTTTAAACAGAAAAACAAAGACTTGTTACATAGCCATGTATGAGTGGTCAGTTTTGTGCTGGTGACTTCATTTTATAAAATGTGTTGGTAGATTTTATTATGACAGCCGCAGTAGTATAATTGTAGCCCTACAGGTCTGACATGAAATATATATTTTGTGTCTCTAGGTGTGTGTTGCTTTTCATGCTAGCGCCCCCTGAAGTAGTATAGGCTCAAATCACTGTTTGGGCAATACCTCAAAACTCATTTTGCCTAAAATTATGAACTTGTTATGGCACACTACCCTAGCTAGTTATGAATCATTTGTGGAGTAGCCCCACCTAGAGAATGTTCAAAGCATGAAATTTGCAATTAAATAGACATTATCTAGTGGTGTATTCAAACGTCACAGAATTGTGATGTCTCACCCTGCATCAATACCATATTCTGTATATGCATGCTAAATTTAGTCTACAGGGAGCACTGCCACAAGTGACACATTTCATTAACTCAAGAACATAACAATTTTGAGATTTGGTGTCCGTATTTCACTTCATTCTTACGCTTTCTCTTTCTCTGATTATTGTTTCACCAAAGAGAAAGTAATTAATATAGTGTTTAGGCTAAAACTGATTCTGTAACTGCTATAGTGAACTCAGAAATTGCTTTTGATTACCGTTTTTTTTTTAATAGCCCACTTCATATGCTAGAAAGGGAATTAAAGACTGTATGCTGTGGCCTACTTGACCCTTTCCGTAGCTACTGTAAGCAAGAGGCTGATGGATGAGTGATCCACACACAGTGGACAGACAGCCTGTATGACATTCTAGTAATGAATATGGCTTTGTATTTATTGTAGGCCAGGTTAAATTCTGAAGCCCTCTTTATGTTCTGCCCCATGCTCTTATAGTCCCCAGTAGAAAAAAAAAAGAAAGATAAATTATTTTTCCCCATTGATCCTAACCAACAGTAATAAAATGAAGAACCAGTATAATGAAGGATTTTTCCACAAGGGGAACCAGTGGCCATTAACCTCTGCCTCGGTAAGGTCTGGGGAAGATCAACTGAGTAACTGAGCAAATCAACTGCTGAGCAAATTAGTGGACACTATAAAGAACAGGAACGCTCCCTCCTGGAGCCCTGGGATGACCCTTGCTTTGGAGGGACATAACATCTGACTCGATAAGGAAATTTATCATGTTTCAATTAGAGTCTTGCAAGCAAACAGGGCAGGTGGCCATCCTGGCCCAGTTGACCTTGTTTGCCAAGACTATCATAGCTTTTTGTATTTTATGAGATTCAATCATGAATAAGGTCCATTTCTTACATCCAAGTAGCCACTTGGCAGTAGAGACAGAACCATGCTAAGAGCATATAATGTGAAGAATATAAACACAATGGGACATGGTGTTATAAGAAAATAAACCGTCTTATACATTAGAGTTACTCTCACTCCAATGTAGAGTTACCCCTGTCCTGTAACAGCAGCTTGTCATGTTACCAAGAAACTGTCCTCAGTTCTAAAGACTGGTGTACTGGTCATAACATAAGTGCTGACGCTGGAGACTAATTCCATTAAGATTAAATGAATGTCTACTTATAATAAGATTCACCATATTAAAGATTATACAGCTTTGGCAATGAGCAGCACATTCCTAATAATTGTCAGCAGCTTTTATATAAAAAAAAATTAATATCTTCTGACCAGATTCCAGAATTCAACCGCTCCATTATAAAAAGTATAATAAACTGTTCCTTTTTTTCCCCATAACGACAGATTTAACTGTTTAACAATTTTAACCTTGGTCAACTTTGCTACCAATCTACGTAAGGATTGAAAGCTGGATATTTTCCAAAAAGAAACGCCAAAGTCTTAGAAACACCATTTATATCTGGTGTTGTTCACAAGTTTTTGGTAAACGACTGGGTTGATTGTTGTATTTTAGCTGTAGGCATTTACCTACAAGTTTTATATCTCCATCGTGGCCCAAACACTTATCTGCAGGAATGATTGAGATGTGTCCAAACAAACGGGAGTGTCCGATTTCCCCCCCTCACAACAATCAGAGTTGTAACAGAGACTTCTGTGTCTAAAAAAAATTGTCCAGCCTGCCTAGAAGTGACTCCATCCTGCTCACTCATTGTGGCTACATAGGTGGAGTTTGCAATGTTCTCATGGCCTACTTGGCATGTCCTGCACAAGCACAGACACATTTCAGGTCTCCCCGTCCCCCAATTGTTTCCTTTATCAGGTAGGCGGTTAAACACCAACCGGGAGATGACAGACACATCCTTTGAAAGCCAAAGAGGATGAGAGATAAAGACAAAGCACCATTCTTATTTCCAGCTCTCAGTATTCTTTGCTTAAACAATTGAGAGAAGAGAGTATGGGTAAATGAGGTGCTGAGCGGAGAAGGGTTACAAGATATTTTGTCTTATGTAATAAGCAACTGGGGGCATCCGTTTATACATACATTACTGTACTGGAAGTCTTAGGCAGCCTGTTGTTTTTAGGTACAACTTTGTTATTGAGGTTTTTCAACACATTACATAACAGAGCACTTTTCAGACAAAAAAACATAATGAAGGCTGCTGGGTTTTGGATAAAAGTATGTGTGGCAGTCAAAGTCTCCAGAAGAGCTGTTTCAGATTCTCCAAGACATAAAAGTTAATTTCCTTATAAAACTGCATACAAAAGCCACACCTAATATTGACGTCCTTTAGTTTACTGCACTTTATAGTGTTTTCTTTTATGTAGAAAATTCTTCATTATTTTTAAAGGTATCTCTATTTCATTCTAATGGTGGGAAATGGAAATATGGAACACTGTATCCTTGTAGATGTTTTTTCTTTATGCAGACCATGTATAGTTCTTAGGTCGGTTTCCATCAAACATATGACGGTGATGTGGAGCTTTAACTGAACTAATGCCACCCCCTCTCCTACCTCTCACTTCATCGTAACGTGCCCTATGCTTTAAGATGTTACAAACTCTATTTAAATCTTTCAGAATCAGCAGTGCCTGTAGATTTTGCTTATAATTCATTTAAGAAGCATAAAAATATCCTGCTAATCAGTGGTTAAAGTAAAATCTGGATGTCCTGTTTCTCAGGCCACTTTGTGCACTACATTAGAAATAATTCTCGATATGTTTTATATTAACTCCAGAGGTTTTGGCATCATTCATGAAAATAGACGAAAAACATGTCCTAAATAGCACATACCACTTTTTAAGTGTTGTTAAGTGTCATTTTTGGTTTGGTTTTAACTCATTTTTTTTTAATGATCAACACTGCTACAAATAACACACAAATAACAACATTGAACCTCACCCTGTAATGTGTAACAAGACTGGAGACGCTTTCATCTTTCACCACAATGAAATGCAATATATTTCAAGGTTCTTTATCGTCTTAGATTTGTGTGTGTGCATTCTCTTTTCAGTTCACACCACACGTTTTCGGTCGGGTTCGTATCAGGACACTGTGTTTCCAGGCATCTTTGTGTTGATTTAAATGTTTGTTTACTCTCATTATATTGCTGAAAGATCTTTTGAAAGCCTAGCCTTAACCTCACACCAGAGGCGACCAGATTTTGTGCTGGAATATTCTGCTACTTAGTATAATTCCTTCCTGCCTTTGTCAGTCAGCATAAGAGCCTCTGAGTAGCGAAAACCAACCCAAATTTTCACTTATCCACCGCCATATTTCAGAGTGGGTATCAGGCCCTTTCCGTGTATTCAGTCCACTTTGGTGCTAAACATGTTGATGGTGTTCATTGCCAGAATATTTGATTTTGATCCCAATGACAATTTTCATGCGATTTTTGTGGACGGCATTTTGTTTGAGGTTGTTGGATGTAGCCTCTAATAGTTGAAACCTGAAATCTAATAGTTTACTAGGAAACCTGACAACCCCCAGAAACAGTTACACTAAGCAATTCTGAAACTTTAATGCTCAAGGTCTTCTTTTCCTCCTTCTTTCCTCTTCCTCCTCGTTGTTTGTAGGAACTGTATTTTCATATGTCTTTATTCACCTTAAATCAAAACAGAATTCTTTCAGCAAAGATATTTTTCAAGAAATATTATTAAGTAACAGAAATTCATGTGAGAAGGATTTCTATCAGTTACTTTCTATCAAAGTTATTACAGAAATTCATTCTTTCCCCCAATTCTGCTGTAAATAAAAATATTCTTTTGTTTATCAGTGGTTATTGTTGCCTGCCAACATGCTGGAGTAATGTAGATGTTATTCTACTGATGTGTTACTGTAAATCTGCATATCTGTAAATAAGCAAAATTACAAACCAATTCATTCATATTCTACCACGATGGTGGTCACTTTTTTTTGTATTTCGTACCTGGAATGCATTTTGAGACTTCTTTTGTTATTTGAGAGATTTTACCTTGCTGAAAGCCATCTCTTTTCATTTACTCATTTTTACAAGTGGGTCCCACCTGCCAGCCCACCTGCGGATTACAAAAAGGAATGTCGGATAACAAAGAGCATATTGCTATCCACCATTTGTCTAGCTTGGTGCTCTCAGTCTTTTTATTTATTTATTTCTTACAAATAAAATACATAGCACACTTTTATTCAGTGGCACACTCATTCAGGAATTTTTGTACTTACATGGCTTTTCAAACGAAAGAAAGAATGAAAGAAAGAAAGAAAGAAAGAAAGAGCCTATGGGTACAGCCTGCTGTAACCACCATTGTTGGCTCATCCATAAGGGCAAGTGGTGAAGAGCCCCAACATATACAGACAGGTGTCAAATTAATGGAAAAACTAACATAAATCGTCTTGATAATGTGCTGGGCCACCAGAATGTGCCATCAGAACAGCTTTAGTGCACCTTGGCATTGATTCTATAAGTCTAACAGAGCTCTGCTGAATGCATGGACCTCCATTCTTCCACAATATATTCCCTCATGCAGTGTTTTGATGCTACTAGTGGAGGACACTGTCTAACAAGTCGGTCCAAAATCTCCCAAAGGTGTTCAAATGGGTTGAGATATGGCCCTAACATGCACCATTCACACCATTTTCATACTCATGAAACCATTCAGTGAACCCTTGTGCAATATGGATCGAGGTATTGTCATCCCTGAAGAGACTACTCCCATCAGGATAGAAAAGTTTCCTTATACGATAAAAGTGATTAGTCAGAAGCATGTTGTATTGAGTTGCAGAAATGGTGTACAGGAAAGGAAATGAAATGGTTGCCAGGGTTGCATTTTTACACCAAATTATAACTGCATATAAAAAAGATCTTGTCTTATTACAAATAATCATAAATTGGATATGCAGTATATCCAATATAACTGTGCAGACAGTACAGTGTGTCAGTGACATACAGGAACATTTCTATTGTAAGATATGTTGCAAAATTATGGAAAAGGAGGATTATGGTGTGGATAATGTCTGAACATCACCTTGTTTCCCACACAAAAGCTGAGTAAAAATACAAATCTTGTGTCCCTGTTTCTATGTCTATGCATGATGTGTGTTTGTTTGTTTCTTGGATTTGGTTTCAGGAATTTTGTGTGATTCTTTTACTTGGGTTGGACATGTATTTTAAATTTGGTGAAACTGGTTAATGATATTATCTCTTCTCTGTATGTGGTCAACTCATAACTGCTGATTAAGTAGTAGCTCTAACCATTCACTACATCATACTGTGATACTGTGACAGACTCTTGACTTAAATTTGTTTGAGGCTAGGATTTTATTATCATCCTGCTTCATCAAACCCTAGGGTCACAAACCACTCATTCAATTTCATTCAAATGTAAAAAAAAATCTTTTTCTTAAGCTATTGAAAGATAGCTGCCTATTTCCTCCATGTTGGATGTGGAAATCTGGAATGCTCTAGCCTTCAAGTCTTATTCTTCTAGCCAAAATCGGCAGTGTGCTTCAGCTGAATGCCAGACGACACAAAGTCACTCCTGCTTGAATGGGATGAGACCTGCATTTGGCTCCAGTCCCGACTAGCCTTGTCCGAGGGATCGACTGAATCAAGGTGCTTTCTCCAATCAGCCTAGGTCACTTTCTCGCTCTATTCAAGATGAAAGGAGAGAGCCCCCATCTAGCAGGTCACACCACAAGACAGATGCTGCCATGTCTGTAAGAAGCAACAATAGCATCATGTGGGAAGGGGCCACTCTGGATGATTAGCCCAGGTCAGCCTGTGAGGCTACGGGGGAGGTTTGGCCTTTTTGTCTGTGGCCCCAGCAACTGATACATGATCTTCCTACAAATTCAGCAGATTGAATCTGTCAGGGTCTATTAAACAATGACACCAAGGGCTTGACCCTGACAGGACATGTCAGTTTTTTACCATCATTCAATCTACATTTAATCAACAACAGCTGATTTTGGGCTTGTGTAAGGTGTTTATGTTAGGGATTGTCACAGGGTAGCCATGTCTCCTGACTCTGCTGCTACAGGGGTCAGTAGCCGACCTCTTTAGCAGCAAAACAGAGTCTGTACATGGGTCCTTCAAAACTATCATCACAAAGCCATATATTGTGTGAGCATGTGCAAAAGGAGGCATCGTACCTGCTGAGAAGTCAGCTTTCATTCCATTTTAAGACACATCTATAGCTCTACGCAAAAGGGGTCAACATTTGTCTTTATCAGACAGGCAATCAGTCAGGTGTGCATGCCACTGTGGGCTTTCATGCTCTCAGAGCCCCTGTGAATAAAACATAGGCTATCAGTAATATTGCCAGGATCCGGCAGTGACTTATGCAAGTTCAAGGACTTTTATTGATCGCTGAGCCATGCTTAATCAAAATCTATCTTCCCCACCACTTGTAGTGATTAAATAAGGCAGGCAGTCTGATATAAACTCTTTGACTCGTTCATTGCTGCTCAATTGCTTCTGCTACACTCAGCATGTCAAAATTCTTTTGTTTCCACAGAAAATAGCAGCATTCCAGCAAATGATTCACAAAGGCACTTCACAAATATCCTGGTAATGTCCTTGCTTCTGACTGGTTGCAGTAATGCTCATAATATTAGCCTGTATACATTGCTGATTTGTGGTCGGCTTAATTGCGTTCTTGAATAACCTTCAAAAAGCATTTACATGTGAGGTGAGGTTAATAATGTTATTTCTATTTTTAATTCTAAAATAATTATTCATTCATTTTCTTAATCGCTTATTCCTTTTCAGGGTCACTGGAGAGCCGTAGGGCACACACACTCACACATACACACACGCAGGCCACTTTAGAGACACCAATCAATCTAACATGCATGTCTTTGGACTGTGGGAGGAAACCGGAGTACCCGGAATAAACCCACGTGGACACGGGGATGACATGCAGACTCCACACAGTAAGGACCTAGACTGCCCCACCCAGGGATCAAACCCAGGACCTTCTTGCTGTGAGGCGACAGTGCTACCCACCGAGCCACCGTGTCGCCCTCTAAAATAATTATAGCTATTCAATTCGTTTTTAAACAATCTACAGTAAAGTCCTGATTTATTAAAATCCCAAACAACAATTACTAATTTGGATGTTCAGTACACAAAGAATAACTGAGTGAATAACATCAAATGCAAAGTAATATGTAAATAAGACGTGTGCTATTTGTTCTTGATAACAAAGCCGAGACCGGCTCTACACCCGAGTATGAAACGTCAAACTCAGGGTAAAACTTCCCACACACAGGCATATGTAAACACACATCCAGGGTTATGTCAATTAAAGGACACGAGATTTGATATGATATAATATGCAGGAAAATAGAATTTTCATAAAGAGCATAAAACCTTATTTACAGTGTTATCATTTATGCATTACAGTACTAAAGTACAGTACAATTTTCTCCTGACCCCTAAATGTAGTTGATTGGAAAAGATTGCTTGCTGCATGATATTTGAAAATTAGCCAAAGCATGCTTTTTGTCTTTTGAGAAAAGTGTGTGATGTTGTTTTCATGTTAGTAAGTGTGAGAAGATCTGTTTCCTGCACACTCACACACACACACAGGCTTGAATTAGGCCTGAAAAGTATGTAAATAATTCTTGTTCCCATGTAAGAGATATACAGCTGATCTATTAGATGGACACATGATATTGTACAGATTGATCCAGCGGAGTTTCTCTCATGTCTGTGCGTGATTCTTGATTGACAGTTTTAAAAGAGCTGGAGCCAAATATGCCTGGGCAGCTTCCTGAGAGATTTCAACATATCTGATCAAAGGCGACATTGCAGCAAGTGTGTCCTAACACACACACACACATACACTCACAGAGAGAGAGAGAGAGAGAGAGAGAGAGAGAGAAAGTCTACAGTTTTCCTTTGCCCTGGAATATAACTGTAGTCCTGTACAACATGTTTCGCTGTGTCCTCTTGCACAGATGTTCAGGAGGGAAGTAAAGGTGTTGTGTTTTGTTTTGTATTTTTTTTTGCGAGTGTTACATCTCTGTTTCGCCTTTTCATCTTGCTATGTGGGATGATGGTAGTTCATCAGATAATCAAACCAAGGTGTGGGCAATAACATTGCCTAATCAGATCAGATGTCAGACGTTGAAGGAATAAGGGTATTTACACAACATGGCTTTATCAACCTCTTTCAAAAGGTGAGCTCAGATTACCCAAACATAGTGAGTGTTCATTGGCTTGAAAAACATTTACAAAAATATTAAGGGACAAAAGATGGCAGACGAGATATGTATAGAAGAGTGGCGCGCTAGATTCGGGCGCTCCTTTGTGTCAACAGCTAACAGGCTGTACAACAGCGCCTGAGACCCCAGACAATGTCTTTTCCCCTCAGACAATGTCCCACCTCACCCCCAAACTTCCTTCCATACTAGATTTAAGTACATAAACCCTTGGCTAAACACATTTTATACCTCATTCTGGCACTAGTATATATACTAATATATAGTAATATATAGTAAATACCTGAACCTGTCTGATCAATAAAATCTTATCTTATCTTATCTTAAATTTTTAATGGGAATTAATACTTAGTATTTATAAGGTGAGTAAGTTAGTAAGTAGTGCTCCACTGTAAGTAAGTGGTGATGAAATTAGATACATACTTTGGAAATGCTATTTTAGTATGGACATATTAACTCCTAGGCTTGTACTGAGGAAATTGGTGCTACAATACACTAATTATTTATATTTCATAGGTAATAAAGTTATTACTTAGTACATAGCAACTATAATGTGAAAAATACCAGCTTAGCACAATAGTGGTAGGTACCACTAAACTGCTTAAGTAACACCACAGCACAACACAACAACTGGTGGACAATCACAATATTTTCATTTATTAAAGAATGACTTTTTATTCATTAATTTATTTATTATTTGTGTTGTTGTGGGACATCTCTGAGAGAAATTAGTGTTTATATAACTGTTATCACTTACAGTATAACATGTTATAGCAGCTATAAACAGTTTCTTCTCTCTCTCTCTCTCTCTCTCTCTCTCTCTCTCTCTCTCTAGAGCAACTAGACTACTGTGCTGAAGAATTTCCTATGGTGGAATCCTTACTGACTGTTACAAAGGACTTACAGTTAAACAATAATCTGTTTATCATTGTCTTAGATTGTGTGATTCATCCAATATAGTCCAACAAGTCACTGTGTAAATTGTTACTATAGAAATCCATCCATATATTAAAATTAATTATAAAAATTAAAATATTAAAATATTAATATAAACCTCGTCACTAAGTTTACACCTTCAGAACTTAAAACTAATCAACACATTTTGACCAATCAGATTTAAGAAATGAGCTAAATTCATTCTTTACACCTACATGAAAGTCTTTGGTTATTCCTTTGTCCAATCATGACCTTTATTGGGGCACTGGTAGCCCAGTAGATTAGGACCCCATGTTGTTAATCAGAAGGTTGAAGGTTGAAGCCCTGACAACAGGGCTGCCTCTGTTGGGCCCTTGAGCAAGACCCTCAACCCACTGCCCAACTCAGCCACTGAGGGGCACAGTGCACATAGAGTGGTAGCCTAAGCCTTGCCACTGGGAGGGTTACATCAGGAAAGGCATCTAGTATAAAAACCTGCATCAGATTAAGACATATTAACCCCAGGAATGGGAGCAGGAAAAAAAAACTTTAGTAATTGACCATTTTAGTTACCTTTAGTTACCTTGGTTCCGTTTTCTATTTAAGTACAAAATATTAGCATAATGCACCAAGTATTAGTCTTTATCTATTACGTACCACATAAACTTCACTTTAAAATAAAGTACTACTAACAGTACAATCCTGGTACCAATTCATCCTTGGTTGCATCACTGGAAAAGTCCTGTAGGCCAAGACCTTTATAAAGCATTCTTCTGGACCTCGTACTGTGCAGTACTTCAACCGCATGTAGCATGTAAACTTTGACAAAGGGTATTTGCATTGCTTTGCACTGAGCCTGGGAAAGCTAACTCATTTTTCCTTTAGTCATACAAAAACAGCCACAATACACAGATGATAAGGCAAACCTGAACAGAAAGGTAATATGCTATTATCAGGATTGAGCACACAGCTTGATAAGCTGCAAATGTTATCAGAGAGATATGTATTCAAACAAATAGTCTAATCGCTTCTAACTCAAAGACAGCTCACATGATCAGAAATTTCCATTATTTATCATTGGAAGGTAAGATTATTATTCTGGAGTGCATTGAATTTACCTAAACCAATATTGATGACTGATAACATTCTTGTTTTATCATCTTACAAGGCAAACTTTTCTTTTCCCACAATACACTATTCCCACACAGATACTGTGCAAGATTTTCATTTGAAACTGAATTTATGTGATTTTATGGGAAGCACAGCTTAAAATATCCCTGTGTTTGATATGAAGTTGAAGTCCCATTGTCCCCACCATCAGTGGGGAAAATGACCTTGAGAGGGCAGGTTTCTGTTTCAGGTTGAGTATGGTGCATATTGTCACCTCACAGGCACTATAACTGAAACTGTAACCTGCCTGTGCTTTAGTCTCCCCTAAATGTGTGTTATGACCCAGTGCAGAGGGGGAAAAACGTTAAAATGTTCATTGAGGTAGGCAGGAGACCAGACTGAGAAGGGGGTGAGGGGTGTCCATGAGATGATACAGTCTGTGGTGAAGAGACAGACTCTGGATTTTTTTTTTCAGACCACTTAACAGGGATATATGAACTACTTAGCATCCATCTCTAAAGCAACATTCTAATCCTGCTATTCCATCTCTTCACAGGACAGCCATTCATTCTGCAAATTGTACCTAAAACTGGAGCCGGTGCTGTAGATAATGTAAGATAAGAATAGGGAGGCGAAATGGATAATTTTGTTATTGATTTTCTACTATATTCTAAAGTTACATTTAGGCATACCACTACAGCTGGAGGAGGCAAATGATCTGAAGGTGATATCATTGCACACTTAAAAGGCCCTGTTTCACATTTTCTGGCAAGTTCGGACCAGAAAGATGACAAGGAAAAGTGTAAAGAATCAAAGCTAAGACATCTCCGATCCTTCTTTTGTAACATAACATTGATCTTGCTTTTTTTTTTTTTTTAATTTACATTATTGTAATACATGAGTGACTGTAATCTTTGAGGAACAGCAGTAGGTCTAATTACAGCATTTAACATGAAATTGGATTTCACTATTACAACCGACCAATCATGATTCTGGATAAATGTCCTGTACGGGCAGCTGTAGCCAATCAAAACCAACTAGCTGAACGTTTACAGCATCAAGCTGAAGAAGGCTTAAGAAATAATTTGTAGGTGGTTCAGCTGTGTAAGAAGAGCAAAATCTGGAGCTAGCCAGCTTTACTTTTAGGAGTAGAATATGTTATGGTTATGACACAAAATTTACTGAAATGGAAACTATTCCGAGGACTTTATTTATGCATTCCATTCAGGAAAAACTTAAACCTAACTGAGCTGAAGGTTCTTGCGACAATACCAAGAGCGTGTAAAACAAATAGCTCAGATTTCTTGAACACTTTTCTAGGCGTCGTTCCATACATGTAATTTATTCAATATTATTCCAACAACAGTAGAACATATTGAAAAGAAAGAAATCCCTTCTCCAAGCAGGTGTGTTCACACTTATGGCTGGTAGTGTATGTTATAAACAGAATACATGACTGTCTCTACAGTTGTTCGTATATTTTGAACAGTATATCAACATTTTACCACTTTTAATGGGTCTTATTCTAGAGAAATACATTCCGTCTATCGGGATTACTCTTCAGAGATTCCCTTTGAGATTCATATTCATCACGAGTATCAAGAACAAATAGTAGGCCTATGTGCAAAACACATAGTAAAATTTACCTTTCTTTACCTTTATCCCTTTTTTAATTGGATGAGTAAGTTACCAAATAGGATTTAGTCTTAACCTAGATCATGTACCTTTCTTGCCTATATTTTAGCAATGGAAATACAATTATATAAGATGTATCAATGCAAAAGAATACATCATACTAAATGACTAACATCATTTATATGATGTTATATAATAGTAGTACATTTCTGGTTACCTAGAACATGAAAACATAGCAATAAGACCCTTTTGCAATTAATTGTACCAATTCAAGATGCTTTTATAAATCCATATTTTTAGTAACTCTGATTTCTAACTAATATTAGTCTACGCTTCACCTAATAAGACAAGCTCTTCTCAATTAACAGGCTAAGTATATGGACCTGTGTGTTGCACTGCTTTAGACTGAGTAGGTCAGATTTCTCTGCTTGTCTCTTTCAGAGAGGCTATCTGTGCCTATTCACACACCACTGTTTCCCCTTAGGATAGCACTTCCATCGAAATTCAATCCCAGCCTGATAATGCTGAAATCTGTGCACTACTTTTGCTATTTAATCACTATAATTTGTCTTCCTTCTAAAGAAGAGCGTTGAGACTTATGTTGTCAGTTTATGTACACTTAAACCTAAATCTCACTGCCCTTTGCATTGCGTTTATATAAATATGTTCTCAAAGGCAGTGATTGCAGGAATTCCCGGCTGTATTTTACTCTGTAGTAAAAAAAAAAAAAAGAAAAAGAAATAAAACAGATTTATATTTTATTAGAATGTAATGGACTTGACTGTACATAGATGGATAGCTGGTCTCCAACATGTGAGGGAAATGATACCTCATTTAACATAATCTGAAAACACAACATTAAACCAACTTCCTAATATTGTGTAGGCCCACCTAATGCTACCAAAATAGGCCATGGATCAGACTTGTTTGTCCAGCACATGCCACTGATGCTCAGTCAGGTTTACCTATTGTCTTTCCTTGGAGCACTTTTGGTATCTACTAACCACTGCATACCAGGAACACTGCACAAGACCTGCTGTTTTGGAGATGCTCTGTCACTCATCAAGTTTGAGAAGTTATTGTTCACTTGCTGCCTAATATATCCCACCCCTTTCCAGGAACCATTGTGCTTCTTGTTCTGTTACTGCCTAGTGATTAAGACATTGGACTTGGAAGGTTGTCTCTCTCATTCTCTCTCTCTCTCTCTCTCTCTCTCTATATATATATATATATATATATATATATATATATATAAACAC
>JAOVYV010000027.1:5933328-5963170 GCA_025674545.1 Hassar affinis
CTCTACTGTTTCCAATGACCAATCACTGATCTCTACTGTTTCTAATGACCAATCACTGATCTCTACTGTTTCCAATGACCAATAATGGATCACCATTGTTTCCAGTGATCAATCACTGATCACCACTGTTTCCAATGACCAATCACTGATCTCCACTGTTTCCAATGACCAATCACTGATCTCTACTGTTTCCAATGACCAATCACTGATCTCTACTGTTTCTAATGACCAATCACTGATCTCTACTGTTTCCAATGGCCAATCACTGATCACCACTGTTTCCAATGACCAATCACTGATCTCTACTGTTTCTAATGACCAATCACTGATCTCTACTGTTTCCAATGGCCAATCACTGATCACCACTGTTTCCAATGACCAATAATGGATCACCACTGTTTCCAATGGCCAATCACTGATCACCACTGTTTCCAATGACCAATCACTGATCACCACTGTTTCCAATGACCAATAATGGATCACCACTGTTTCCAATGACCAATAATGGATCACCACTGTTTCCAATGACCGATCACGGATCTCTGTTGTTTCTCCCAGTCACTCTTCTTGGCAATATTTACAGGCAATAAGGTCAAGCTATTTAATCCATAATGGTTACCTCTGTATCTCATTACCGATTGTCTGGTGTCTTTTCGAGCACGCATTAGCTACTTTCCCCTGAAAAGAATATTCAGCACTGCACACTGTGTGCTAATACAGCAGAAAACCCGAAAAGCTGCTCGTAAATCCGCTTCATGTTTCTCTTTTATTCAACAATTCTTTCGTTTTATGTCGTATTTACGAAACCAGCTCTGCATCTAGAGTAACCTTCTCACTGTTTAGCTAGCTAGCTTGTTTAGCTAGTCAGGAACTATGTACGGGAGCTATTAAGCTAATTAACACTAACCAACACAAATACTAATCATGCTATATAACTATTTGGACAGCTTGAAAAAACTATTAAAAATCTTTTTTAAACTAAAGGAATTTAAATACAAGCCAGCAGCAGTAAGTAATGCTAACGGTAGCCTGGTGTTTTGTTAAATATCCTCAGACTATTTACCAAATGCAATGACCTGCACGAAATACAAACATCACACAGTAACGGAAAGAGCTCGTAATTACCTTAGTGGTGTTTTATTGATTGAATGGCGAAAACAAATTCGGCTCAAACCAGACAGGAGTGACATTGAAGACGCCATGTTGACAGGTCGGACACAACTCTACGGCGTCCCAGTGAGGCCAAAAATACGGAAACGCGATTTCTTTAATATGAAGTAAGCACGAAATCCTTCCAAACACAGGAACAAATGCAAAGCGCGTATTATTGGACTAAAAAATGTCATTATTGAGTTGTACTCTTTATTACTGAAGTTTTTCATGATCAAACATTTAATGTTCACTTATTAGAAAATGAAAGCAGAATCAGACGAATCAGAGAGGAATCAGGTGTGTCTGATCAGAGGGGAAACTCTCCCCTCTGGCAGGTTTACCTGCTCTAAAACATCTCTTTCAGTTTATTAACTGTATCTCCAGCCTTGAAATTGCTTAATGATTGGTGTGTTAGGGCAGGTAACATTTCTGATGAGTTGTCTGATGTCTAATGTAGGCTATGTAAAGACAAAATTTGGTGAGGGGTGCGAAATACTCGAGTAAATACTTAGTACTACTTACTTAGTACTTAATTACTTTGTGTTATTTTGATCATTTATACTGTGCACTGAATACCTGTACTCTTACTTATTACATTTTCCAAAAAAAAAACCCTCTCGCATTTATATTTAGACCTTCAATATTTAGTAACCTACTTGTTACAAATCCCAAAGCTCTGTTCTCTCATCCAGCCAGAGACTGTGCACTACACATCAATCGAAAGGCCTCCTATGCATTTTATATACATCTCAGTTTAAAGTATCCAATCCAAACAGAAATCTCCTATTTCTATGACCAATCACTGATCTCCTTTGTTTCTCCCAGTCACTCTTCTTGGCAATATTTACAGGCAATTAAGTCACGCTATTTCATCCATAATTGTTACCTTTGTATCTCGTTACTGATTGTCTGCATCCTTGATAAAATTTTGTCTGGTCTCTTTTCAAGCACTTATTAGCTACTTTCCCCTCAAAAGAATCCCCACACTGTGCACTAATACAGCAGAAAACCCAAAAAGCTGCTCGTGAATCGGCTTTATGTTTCTGTCTTACTCGAACAGGCTAAATTATTTTGTTTTATGTCGTATTTACGAAACCAGCTCTGCATCTAGAGTAACCTTCTCACTGTTTAGCTAGCTAGCTTGTTTAGCTAGTCAGAACGATGTTCTGTTCTGTTGTTACAAACCACAAAGGTCTTCTCTCATCCAGCCAGAGGCTGTACATTACACATCTCAGTTTAAAGCATCCAATCCAAACAGAAATCTCAAGCATTGTGAGAATTCATCACCTGCTCTGACCTTGTGTGTGACCACTGTGGATGAATGAAATCAGTAAAATGTGTTAGTATGCTGAAGAATCCTATATAATAAGACATCTTCTTGGTCACCCTAGAATGCCTTCACAGCATGTCATTTGAAAGAGCATGGTGGCGTGTGTTTCTGTTTATTAGTTTATTTAATGTCATATCAGCATCACTGGCTATTCGGCTATTTATGACAGGAACAAGGTTACATCAATACACCGTTTAAGACACATCAGACACACTCATGGGTAATTTTGTATGTCCGATTCAGCTAACTGATATCTTTTTGGACTGTAGGAGGAAACTGGATTACCCAGAGTAAACTCAGGCAGATGCAGAAAGGAAGTGCAGACTCCCTACAGGAAGGAAGGATGCCGACCACCCAAGCATGGATCAAATCTCGCTGTCAGGTGACAGTGCTACCCACCGAGCCACTGTGGTAAGTTTCACTAATTAAAGTTAGCTCTATTTAATAGCTTGTTTGAGCTGCTAATGCCAGGTTAGACTAACGTTGATTCCCTCTAGCTAACATAATTAACTAGATTGCAAGCCAAATTGTAGCTAAAGGTAATTATTGGTTATTGACATGATATTTCTAATTAATTCATTAGCAAACAACATATTACAGATTGAAAGTTCAGGCAAAAGATATTTTGTTGATTAAAGCAGTTTGAGATGAGTCATATAGATTTCATATGAAAACATGATTCTTCATTTTATCAGCTAAAACATTTACTTTTTACTTTTTAAAGAAAGAAAGGAGATTTCACTTACATTTGTGGCTGGATACCTCTGCCTTTAACTAAGTGTTTGACACCTTATATGTACTTCCACTGTAACATAATTGCTCAGTTATTTTTCCACCTCTGCTTTTAGAGGTGTGTCTCAAACAAAATTGAAAGCAAATTGTTGATACTTATGTAACAAATCCGTACTGAAGACACGGGCTGAATACCTGTTCGGAAAACAAACCCTTATTTATATATAAGGTGATTTTACAAATGACCCTTGTAATTCTTTACAAAATATAACTCTTTTTTTTTTCTTTAAAAAAAACTATTTTCAGAATTGAAAATTGTGTGCACTCATTTCAGGCAGCAATACCTGCCCTTTGCTCAGAAATAAGTAACAGGGCTGGTCTTTTTTAGCACAGACTTCTGAAATATTTAAAATTGTGTTTCCTCAGCTTCTTCTTCCCTTGATTTTCAAGAAATTTGGATGATGTTACGTCCTGTTGAAGTGATTTCATTATATTTTATCGGTTCTTCAGGTAACAGGTTTGTAGGGCATTAAAATGTACATGTTTCATAAACAATAATTATTGTGAAAAAGAATGTTTCATGTATAAGATTTAAAATGAGTTCATAAAATAATTTTCAAAAAATATTTATATAATGATTTATATAATTAATCTTTTATTTTAAGGTACAGTGTTATTGTAGCGGTCCGGAACAGGCAGAAATGCTGATTTCCTGGAGTGCTGGAGATGTGTTTATTAATGTTTTACATTCTTTACCTGAAACATGTACATAGGTTATTGAGAATAGCACCGCATATATTTTTAAAATGTATTTTTAACTTTACTATATATAAATGTGAATATAAAGAAATGATTGTTCAACATTGTTAAAAAAATATATTTAACATCAGATGAGTGATCACTGGCTCATAAGTGTATGGATCAGGGATGAAAAAAGTACTGTATAAAAGTGTATTATATAAAATTCTTACTCGGTTAAAATGGGTAGTAGCTATAAAAAAGTAAAGCATCAAGTATTAAAAATGATTAGAAGTTTTTTCTCTCTTTTTTTTTATTCAATAATTCACAGCCCATTTGCATGACTCACTATTTTCAGTTTAGGTTATAGAACTATAATATTAACAGCCAGAGGGTCCTTTTGATTGGACGCGGTTTGGATTTGACAGAATTTCAAATATAGTGAATTACAGCAGTTCAGATGCACTGGAGCGGGACTGATTGGATTGGCATTTGGGTACATTAGAACAAATATTTGAGTTCTGATGTTTGAAATGTTTGCTAACAAGTACTTTGCTAACAAGTAGGAATTTGAATGGAAATATAATAAGCGATAAAACTGTGGGTTTCTTCATTGAAATCCAACTGACAAAAGGTTACAATGTAAAGTACAGTTTCCTTAAAACAAAATATAAGAATACTTACAAAGTAGAGTTATATAACGGCTTTAAAACCTGGGTTCAGACCACAGCGATGTTCTCAAACCACACACACCACTGTGAAACAGATGTTTCCATAGTGGGTTCTTTCTTTTTTTTGGAGTTTGCTACAGTACTGTAAATCACAACAGATGATTTATTATTGATTTATTATTGATTTCTTATCATTATTAGCCTGATCAATTCAATTGGACGACTTCAGATCTCAGTGATGGTGAAACACAACAAATGGGCTATAATGTCAACTTTACACTCTGCTGTATAATATGTGTAAGATCAGGAATTAAAAGCTGAATGGCTCTGATAAACTGGAAAAATATTATTGTACACATTTAAATGATGTTCCTAATATTTAAAAAGTTGAATGATGTTTGAAGTGGGGCTGTCAAGTGGATTTTATGGTTAGCCTAGAATTCAAAGGTAACAAAATGGGTTATCAGTTTTTATCAGTTCAAGAACCTTCAGATGTACACCAACATCTACATTTCCTAAATTTAAAAAAAAAATCAAATTACAAAAAAAATTTCTTTACTGTTTAAAAGAAGGTACCAATGTTTCAGACACTACACATCTTGATGCATGTGTTTGCAGTGAATCCTGCAGTCCTGAACATGTGTAACTGCTTGATCTGATCATGAGCAGTCCATCTTTTAATTTGGATTCTTAATCAATTCTTTCTGAAATACTGTTTTGTCATTAAATCCATCAAAATGTTCATAGTTTTGTAGTGTCATAGTGGTTTGGTAAAAAAAAAATGGAGATAATTGTGCCAATCTATTCAAGCTTTTAGTTTACCTGTTTCAGTCACTTCTGAGGACTTAGTGTAGAAATTAATTTATATAATCACACCATTGAAAAGCACCAAAAAAAAAAACGAATTAATCCAATGCACATTTTAGAAATGCTGTATTAAGCTTCCCACGTTTTCTATAACACGGTCCATGATGTGTCAAATTGCTATTATTGGCATGGCGCCTTAGCTTGACAAATATATGGTTCCCCTTACCCCCTAAACAGGGGGAAAAGGGGGGTCTTTGCAAAGAAAAAAACAGAAGAAAGCATCCAAGGCATGCCACTTAATCTGAGTCTGGGTCTCTTCAAAGGGTTCACTTTTAGATGGCCGGCTTCCTTCTTGTTTCTCAGGGATGGAGCGAAACAAGAAAGCCCCCCCTTGGGACTGAAGGCATGCCATGTCATAACACACTCATTTTCCGCTATTTATCAGTCCCCTGGATTCTTCCTCCTCCATTTTACCTTTCATTGAAATAAGGTTGTATGTGTCTGGCCCCTAAAAGCGCTGGAGAATGAGATCAAAGTTTCTATTGATCAGTGAAAGAGCTGAAGGGTATAAGGGACTTCCCTGCACTTCAGTTGCCGGAATCTCAATTTAGCTTTAATGAGACCCCATTCATCAACACGTACCCAGAGAGGAAGTGAGGGTGTAATTGACTAGTCTCTCAGTCTCTTGGATGAAAATTCATTTGGGGTTGATTTCCAAAATGTGGAAATTGGGGAAATAAACATTTTAATTCAGATTTGAAAAGTTACCTGGTGTATCTGAGTCATTCATATAAAAGTATGTCATATGTAAAGGCACTGTTTTTTTTGTTGGTTATAAATATCTATTTTCTATCTATAATGATATGCTAAAGCTTGAATTACCTCCCAATAAATATGCAAGCTGTAACCACAATGATTTTCAGAAATCACTATATGTAGATATTTGGCTGCAAAAATTACTTCAAAAATTACTCCACAAAGTTTCCAAAGAAGCAGGATGTTTCAGACAAAAAGTCTTTCATCTTTTTTCTTATGTCAAATTGTGAATTTCTGCACCGCCACACTGAAACAAAGCAACCAGTTGGTAACCCATTATCCCTTAAAGAGTTAATCTATGGGTGTGCGAAAGGAGAAAAACAGAATTGCTTCCCCTCTGTCTCTCTCTCTCCCTCTCTCTCTCTCTCACCCCCCTTCCCTGTGTTGCATTTTGAAGGAGATGCGAGTTGGCAGCACGGGAGAGGATTGAAGATTAATGGTGTAAAGGGGGGCTCTGACAGCCTTTCCGCTGGTCGCCGTTCTCCTGGGTGGCCCGATTGGTCTTGGATGTCACGTTTGCTACTTAATCTCGCATGTGTGGAACAGTCTTGAAGATGTGCTTGAAGATCTTGTGGCCTGCTCATGTCTAAGTAGTCATTAACCTATTTGTAAGACCCTTCAGAGGAATTCCTACAACCAAAAAATGATATACTACTTCAGACTCAATGAAGTCACACACTGAAATTCCAAAAGACTTTAGGTGACGTCTGTACATTTAAAAAGAGAAATAAAGGAGGAAAATGTGTAGGCTCATAAAAAATAAAGACGCTAGAGTGAACTTTACTTACATTGGTAACTGTTACCTACAGTAAGACACAAATATCTTTGTGGTACAAACTGATACAACAAAAAATGGACAAAAAAAAGGCTCTTTAGGGGTACAAAAATAGTTTATACTATTTAAAATACCACTAAGGGGCTGCTCTAAAAAAACATACTTACATATCAGTGTCCATTATAGAGCTATACCTCAGATAAGAAATAAACCTTTTTAGATAGTATGGTGTCTCCACACATTATATCTGATTTATACCCCAAAATGATGACACGACTTATTATTCTGTTTTTAGGAGCGTTTGAAATTTTTCGATTCTATTAATGGCTATGTTAAGCTGAAACCGTAACACAGGAACCTAAATGTAAACAGTCATTAACACAAGATGTCTTAAACAGAAATGAAGGGGTTGTGGTGCAGGCAGATGATTCGCTGCTCTGGGAAGCTAAATTATTTCCAGCATTTGTATGCCAAGGTTTCTGACTGACTGCTGTAAAGCCATGCTAATGAACTGTAATAGGCAAAAAGTAAAAATGCTGTTTACTGATTAGGTATAATTGTGAGAACACATTTTAGCCAGGTTTAAAGTGTTTTTTTCATGATTGAGTAATCTTCATTTCACACGTAGAATCATGAAATGAACTTATCCTTATCTTTAGCTTCAGTCATGAGATTTTTTTTATAGCTGACCGATGCTTACCACATGGCTTTATTTTTTTCCGATTTGCTCTAGCAAATAAGTTTCATTTTTGTCACATCACAAAACACTGATTAAAAGCAAGCTCTACAAAGCCATCACAAGTGGCCAGTTGCTTGATGATGCTTGATCATGTGACCAGACCTTCTAGCAATGCCAGATTAGGCCAAATTTGGATTAACGGTGCTGCAGGTAGCTTTGCCTCCTCACAGCTCTGGAGTCATTGCATGTTCTCCCCCACTGGCTGCCTGAGTTTCCTTCAGGTTGCCTAGTTTCCTTCTGCCTTCCAAAACAAAAGCTGGTAGGTGAATTTGCTGACTATTAAAATTAAAAAGTTGTGAAGGAGTGTGTGCATGGTGCCGTGCAATGGACTGGCATCCGGTCCAGGGCATATTCTCACCTTATGCCCATTGTTCCCTGGATCCAAGTTATTTTTCCCATAGATCTCAGTAACTGCTTCAGATGTTGCAGATGCACTGAGAACTTACCAGTAAAATTTTTGTAATATGTGGTGTTTAGTTTTTGTTTTAATTTAATGGTAAAGTCTAATCACAGCCCAAATGCAATAATTATTAACAAAACAAGTGCCACATACATAAATTGGCCCTCTGCAGCTTGTTCCACCAAGACTATGAATGTGAACTGCTTTCTGGTTTGACCTTTGTATGGTTTAACCCTAATCCTCACCCCATTAAACCCCCTGTCACACTAAGTCTATTCTCTAACCACAGTTGTCTTATGTCAGGCAGCACGGTGGCGCAGTGGGTAGTGCTTCTGCCTCACAGCAAGATGGTCCCGGGTTTTATAACCCCGTTAGGGTGACCTGGGTCCTTTCTGTGTGCATGTTCTCCCTGTGTCTGCATGGGTTTCCTCCAGGAAGTCCAAAAGCATTGGATGCTAGAATTGGAGATACTAAATTCCCTTATTGACGAGTGTCAACCTAACCTAGTGTGAAATCTACTAGCCGCTCCTGTCACAAATGCAACAACTGTACGTAAAACGTGACGTTAAACTCCTAAGAAATTAATAATAAATTGTCTGAGATCGGAAATCATCACTGACCCTCTGCTCGGAAATTAAAACAACTCTGCAAAGAATTTCTATCATCTACACTCAAGTCATATTTGTGAGGATGTCTGTCACCTCATTTGTCTTTTTCATGATATTTCTAACGAAGACGCTTTTCTGGATGACTCACTTATTCAAATTCGTTACAAGTTCAGATGAAACTGTTTCGGTTTAATGGGGTCAGAGCAAGTTTTTTCACAAAGGTGCAGGTGTTTTCTGTTCAGAAAGACTTTCAGTGTTTACCAGACAGTTACGATGAAAAAGTTACTTTTTTTTTCCTCTGCCATCTGCTACGTTTTGTATTCGTAAGCAACAAGCTCCCCACACAGTGTTGTAAGCGAGGCTGCTTTCTGGTGTAAACTGTTTGGATTTAATGAAATAATCCACCTACAGATCCTGGAACAGAGCCCTAGCAAACCTCAAACGAACAATTTTAGAGGGGTAATCAAATATTTACAGCACTATTGCAGCTGATTAATTAAGTGTCCTGTAGTACAGGCCACGTTTTCTGTAGGGAGTCGCTTTGTTCGATACTCTTCTCAGGAAATAGCATAAGCGTTGAGGGAAGTATTTATACCTATAAGTATAAGCTTAGTATATTAGAATTTGCGGTATTTTCCATATAGTCAAGAACATTTTATATTGCTATGTCAGGTTAACTGCTTTCAGTGAGGTATATAAATAGACAAAATTCAAACATAGATCAGTTGTTTCACAAATTCCTAACGTCATTGGATTCAAACTGGTGCAAATTTTCACCACCCATTTTTGAAGCCTTTACATTACAGTTAAGTTTAAAATCCTTTTGATTTATTTCCAAGGTGAAATTTAAAGGTAATGTTAACCTACATGGAATAGTTACCATGTTTATAATACCATAATGTAGTTGCACATAGTGATATGTTTATGTTAAGTATTTGGAGTACTTGGAAACGTGTGTCCAAGAAGTCACAGTAACCCAGTTATACAGGTTGCCCTGTACACAAATCCCAAATAATTCAGTAGTATACTTAAACACTTAAACAATGTGCAATTTCAGAACCAGGGCGCTGTCCACTAGACTTTTGAGTTTAATTCTAAACCAAAATTCTGAAAAGTTGATACGCTTTATCTTAGTTAATTGATTATTTCCATATAATATGGCCATGATTTCAAATCAGGTAGCATATCTGTCAGAGTGTAGAACAGAGTTCAGGAACTGGTAGGCATTATTCGCTTAGCTGTGGTAGGAAATTCTGTAGAGAAAATATTTTTAAGTATTTTAAATAACTGTAATGAGTAAACAATAAGAAACGATTGAAATCAATCAATCTGTCCTGTGACCTTTAAGGTTGCACAAATTCCTCTTACACTGTAATGCTGTTTTGTCTGGAATTATGTGGAAATCTCAATTCACATCTTAATTGACATCCCAATGCAGAAAACATAAAATGTAAGACATCTAAGAAAAAAAAGTGCATTAAATGTGCAATCTATTTTATTCTGGAGATGTAATAATATATCCCAACAAGGGTGTACTGACTGATAATGACCAACCCTGTTTCAAAGTGTGCTTAATATCTTACAAGATAAAAAAAAAAATCACATGATTATACAAACAGTAATAATAGATTGTAGGTTCATCTACTTTATACAGAAATATATTCTTTAAATTTATTTATTAACAATCATATAACAAAAAAATGGTAATATTTTATATTATTTTGTTTTTCTAAAATTGGTTTTTCTCCTTACATTCAATAGTATGTTACTTTTACATTATTATATTTCTAATGTATTATATTTATTTATTATTGTACTTTCTGAACAGTTATATTAAATATTTTAAAGTGTTTTTAAACTGATTTTTTTGCATCACTGCTGTTATTTATGGCATTACTATTACTATTTTATTTTGACTACCTTTTGGATTTTTTTCCCTTCATTATATGTGTGCATTCTTTATCATATAGTTTTTCATTTTTTTGTTTCTTTATTTTATACTTCACACTTTCACTTTGATTTCAATATGTATGAAAGGTGCTATTTAAATATTCAATTTATTTTTACTATTTCAGTACAGTTCATTTTTCTGGCTTTCAAAAGCACTGAGGTGGGTCTCTTTTTCACACATCTTTTTATACATGAATGACATCAATGAATTACCCTGTGGCACCATATATTTGTTCTTCTCGTTAGCGCTCAACTCAAAATTCACTTCACATAAACTATTATTACGTCACACTTAAACAGGGATGATAGGAAGAAGAATGTAAAGTGTAAAATATGTACACAAAGCAAAGCAGATAGAGGTCACACATTTTAGAAGGAAACAATACAGTCCAAATATTAAGTTAGTGTTCATTTGTATGCTGATTTAAACCAAACACTTTAGGAAAGTCTGACACTGAAAGCCTCATACAGTGTTCTCCAATGTCTGTCAGCCCAGAGCAAAGTCATTTGAGTATCTTTCACCGTGCATTAGTGATATACAATGGTAGTAATGACCACTACTGGACAGTCTGTTTCAACAGACCTCACACTCACACCCTCCTGACTGATAGCTTTCTGTGACGGCAGGAGGCAAAGACCAGTTTTCGGTAGGTGACGCGGGAAGATCAGTTCTCTCGGGACAAATGCCTGCCACATATTTTCCTTTGGCAAACAAAGAGAGTGAGTGATGTTTGCTTGAAATAAGAAGTCAGATCTCTTGTGTTTTGATGAGGAGGCCACCTGGGATGCACATCTCCATCATCATGTCGCATGTTGAGGGGAAAAGAGAGACAGGAAGGGAGGCTGAAAATCTACAAAGCAGCCCCAAAATCAGGCGCAAACGTCTGCAAAGGGTTTCATGACTCATTAATGGGAATATTTGGTGGCGTTATACATTTAATAAAATATTAAACACTCATGGAAAATTTAATGCTTTTGTGCATTGCATTGATCTTCATACAGATTAAATTTGATCAACAGTTAAATTAACTTTGACACGGCACTAAATCACTGATTTCCGTATCTTCATTAAGATGCTATTTACAGTATCACTATCAATGTCAGTTTCTATGATCTGTATAAATTCTGGCATTTTGCAATCATGATGACGTACTGCCATGTATTATAGGCTTAAACGGCTGTGGTCTGCATGAGATCCATACTTTAGATGCCGTAAACAACTAATGTTATCACTCTGTCACCTCCAGTTTAATGCATTAGTGCTTAAAGTTTACATTGCACCTTATCAGTGCTTCCCCCTGCAGGAGATACCTCCCAAATGTTGTTTGGTTTACCCAGAGGGGGTGCCATGCTGAGGGACCCTGGCATGCTTAGAAAAACGGTTTTAAATGAACCCTGGTCACATGTAAATACAACCCCCATGCATCCCAAAAAAAACTAAAATACAAACATTGCTTTCTGGTTGGCTTTTGTTCTAAAACATCTTGTCAAGATCAGCTTGCGTAAAAAGGTCTTGATTGCTTATTTTTAATCCTGTGATTCAAAGTACAGTCACTGTATCAGAAACTTAGCAAGGCCAAGCATCTTAGGAAACTGTAAACAATAAAAGATGGAACAGCTCAGGATCTCACACAAAATAAATTAGGAAGAGAAAGGGTCACAAGGACCAGATGGATGTCAGGGGAACATCTGTTGCATTTCCACAGGGGTGAGTCCCATCAACAGGTTGTGAAAGCTGGGGATTACAGCACTGATGGAAGGAGGGAGAGCAAGAACATCCACTATTTCTTCAAAAAGGCCATTTTTGTTTTTCTTGTAAACAAAGAAAGATTCCCTCAAGAGTCATACATTACCATTTCAGATAGCCACATTTGGTTGGGGGGGTGCGTGTGGGGGGGTAACCTTGCCTTTGGGTAAACACAACTGGGAAAAGAGCCCAAGTCTTTAAATTGGCATCAAAGCGAAATGCCTATCCCTTATTTCCAAAGGTCCTAATGAGTGAAAAATCACTGCGCTGGTGCTGCTGAATTCAAATGCAAAGTGACTTCTAAAAATAAGTTCTGTCTAGACAAAGCTGGTGCCAGCGATAAAATGAAATGCAAATACAGTTAAAGCAAGTGGTGCTCATCGTGAAGAGTGCTTTCATGGTACTCCTGGGTGAGGATAATAATACTGAATACATATTACATTTTACATATTATCCCACCCTAAAATTCTGTGTACAAATGGGCGACAAATTCAAGAAAAAAACAGTGGCTCTGTTATGCCCTGGGACCATTAGAATGAAGTGTCCCTGCTAATCAATACAGCCTACTTCTGACTGAAATGAAACGTTTCTATTCTGATGGCCATGATTGCTTCCTGGATGACTCCACACACATCCACAGGGCACAAGGGCTCACTGAATGATTTGCTGAAAATAACAATGATGTAAATCATTGGCTATGGTCTTCACCCTCATGAGATGTCAAGCCAGTTGAACAACTATGAGGGATTTTGGAGCCATTTGTTAGACAGCGCTCTCTACCACCATCATCAAAACATCAGCTGAGTGAAAATCTTTAGGAAGAACAGTGTTCATCACTCCAGCTCAATTCCAGAGAATAAATCTATACTAAGGCACACTGCAATTGTTCTGGTGGATTGTGCCAGCCTAATACCCTGCTAACACACGTTACGCTGGTTTTTCCTTTAATTTGTCCTGTATCCATATGTTCTAGACATTTTCAATAAAAGATGTGACCGCTAAGTTGAAATTATAGATATATTTATTAAGATGCAGATAACTCAATGTTGCGCAGGTGGGGGTGGTGTTATATTAATTCTTTAATGTTTTTAAGCCAGTTGTAAGTATTTTGCCACCTATCATTCATCCCTGCTAAAAAGGTTTCCAGATCGCCTTTTTTAAATAAATTTTGTAGCTATAGCTATAAATCATAATTCTAAACAAAGTACATAAGCATTCTTGTAAGTTGGGGGGACATAAAATAATGGTGTAAAGGTCCCACAATCCTGTTTACATGGTCACACTGTGCCTCACTGGGGAAAAGAAGGGCCCTTGTGTGTTCTCTCCAGCAGGTTGAGACTGTCTTGATGCAACTCCTCCGCTTTGAGGGTGGGCTCTTTTGGCGTGACCAAAGGAAAGCAGACTGAAAGAGAGAGCGAGAGAGGGAAAAGGGGCACAGGTCTTTCTCAGGCAGCAGACTGGAGAGGCGCGTCAGCCACAGAGGTAGGGGAGGGCAGAAAACTGGATCAAAGAGTCGCTAGGGCAACCTGTGTGACACATTGTATTAAAGCAACATGGGCAATTTGAAAAGGGAGGGAAAGAGGAAGAAATAAAAGATGCAGTGGAGGTAGTGTAGATCAGGAGGTTAGGTTTTTATCTATGCAGGTCCATGAAATTTGGGTTCAATCAGCTTGGGAATGTGATGAGAAGAAAAGACTTTCAATGGGTAAATAGAATAGACGTGCATGTTTATTATCTTTAAAATTATGATTAAATATGAAAGTATTATAGTTGATTAAGGGTTATACGATATGATATGATATGATATGATATATGATATGAAAGCAGCTGTGACTCTTATAGAGATCTGAAAGTTTCCAATAGACATTTTCCTTCTAATTAACAATTAGAAATACAAATCATATTCTAGTATACATATATTTTAGTTTTGTAGTGTTTTTTTTCTGAACTCATGACAGACACACCAGTCTGACACACACAAAAAATGTATTTATTTAAATGAAGTAAGGTGCATCTGATTGCTTATCAGTAAGCCATGTTATAGCAAATGTTTAACCAAATGTTTAATGTGGGGTAAAATAAGAATCTAAATCTAAATGTTTTGCATTAATATGACAGAGATAGAGCTATTATTAGCCCAGTGTGCAGCATGTATGTGCTAAAGACCCACAGGTCCGAACAACTCTGACACAGATCTTCAAAGAGGTCTTAAGAGACACCTGTGAGACATAAAATATCACACATCGGAGAGAGGCTGTAAATTAATCTAAATTTACAGAGGGTAATCTGAATAATAGTGTTGGGAAGCATCGGGTTAGGGTGCTCAGAAAGTGGCGGGCCAGGAAACGAGGTGGCAGACAGGGAGGGGTCCACATAGACAGTTGGAAGGCATTAGACTAGTGGACAGGGACTTGTCAAATGCAGCTGTTGTAGCCACTGATTGATAGAGTTTGTATTCCAGACCAAACCTGAAACAGCCCAGGCATTCCCTAGTAAAGGGGTGTGTCATCTTTGGAAAGAACAAAATCAACAGTATAACCAAAGGCGCCGGTATATGAGCAATATAAAAAAGAAAATATTATACATTTATCCATACATACTAATGATGTAGACACAGCAGTGACTAACTTGACTATGTGTACTCTGTAATATGCATAAAGCAGGTTAAAACAACATTAAACATATGGAAATTCAAAAACAGCTTTAGAACAAAAGATTACAGAAGTAAAGTAGTAATGTGAAGTACATGGTGGTACCTTAAAGCTTTACATTACATGATGATTTACACTACACATGCTTAACTGCATTCTGATTAGATAAAAAAAAAATACTTGGCAAAATATCTTTTAAATACTCCAGATTTTTTCTGTTACAAAAAACACCTGATCACCTGTCCTAAAGTTTGCGATGACTCGTGTGGCTGTTGTTTACGGGTTACTGTCTGCCTTTTCTGCTCAGTGATTAAAAACAACATATTTTGAAGGAGAGGTAAAACAAAACACTACTGCATCTCCTTCAGATGAACAACACTCCCCCAGATAAACAAATTCTTTGTTTTGTCTATCTGGACAACTGTTTCGTTTTGGTTTTCTTCTTTGAACTTGTGTCCTGAATCATATCCTGACACTTTGCAGCTCCCTCACTTCCAAAAGGCTGATGAGCTGACTGAAGCTCTCCCTCACAGCCTCCATGTTGTTTATTGAGCTGCCCTCAAGGATCCATCTCTTCCCTCTTGCCAGTGGCTCCAATTCAAAATACTTCTTTATCTGGAAGAAATGAGATACACTCATTCAGTCATGGCTGTGTTTTAATAATGGCACGTAGCTTAAGGCTGGTCTGTCAAAAATAGCATCAACCGAAGCATTATCTCTATGACAATTTATTTGGGGACATGTTGGGTCTTGCTCAGTATGAGATGTCTGGCAGCCTAAGGAAAAAAAATCTTTTCCGGGACAATTGAAATGGAAATGATGGAGCCTGAAAAGTTCTAACTGGGGAATAGTGACTCTATAGCACATCCTCAATTAGTTTTCCATGTAGATAATCTTCACTTCTGATGAGAAATGGGGGAAAAACTGCAGTCAGGAAACCATTAGGAAAAACTCAGTAGGAACAATAGAGATGTAAATACTGACAGTTATAATGCCAAGGCTATAGACCTCTTGTATGCAAGGAATTAACCCCTTTGGTTAATAGGGTAACATTTAATTATAAGGATTTTGTGTTAGAACGGTATGTTATACATCATTTACTTTTATATGTCAACACTTCATTACACTGAGAATAAACCAAAACCATCTGTTATACAGAACATTTTCAACAGAGAAGGAAGGATATTTTGGGCCACTGCCCCGAAGAATGTGCAAGAGCCATTTACTTATTTAACAATAATAATCCACTGGGAGTCTTCACTCACTTTACAGATTATAAATATTATAAAGGCCACAAAATGAATTATGAGAAGAAATAACATTTCCAAACCATTTCTAACGACAGCAATTTAACATTATTTGATAGATCATGATTTGTGAGATAGGCTGTGGATCCACCATGACCCTGACCAGGATAAAGCACTTACTAAAGTCTGACTGACTGACTGACTAACTGACTGAATAAATGAATGAATGAATGAATGAATGATATGACATGACATAAAACCACCATTTTAAAATAGGCTGATAAAAGCTGATGAAATGTTATCAGTTGCCAGCTTTAAAAATCACTGATGGCTATCCATAGATTTCCTTACGTAAATTTGATAACCTGCTAAAACAAAGTTCCTCTTCATTGTTCAAAGCCAAGGACAAGGAAGTATAAAGCATGGGTTAGGTTAGATGCTCATGTTTATCATATCACACAAACCACACACACAGACTCTTTTACTGAAAAAAAATACTAAAAACGAATTACTCATTGGCTTTGCTAAGTTATTTATAAGAATTAACCATGATTGATAATTATATGTAATCATCAGCACACCTAGGTAGTGTGTATATAAAATAATATATAACTCCAAATATAACTCCAAGTGCTGTATAAATTCAGCTCAGATGTATTTTCTACTTAAGGGATCTATGTGTCAGTGCCACACTGGGAATCTGTCTGCCTTTTCCACGATGGCCCATTGCAACAAGTCAGAAGATTGCGTCTCATCTTTCTTCCTGGAGAGTCTTTAGGGTGTATTGAGCTGTGGCTTGGTCATAGTGTAACAGGAGTTTAATGACAGATTAAGTCACTTCAACGGGTGTGAGCCCTGGGACCTGGCTGACCCAAACAGTGTTAACAAATCCATCCTGGTAACAGGAGCCGCCTCAGACCAACACTGGGGCAGCTTGTCTGCTTTTCCTGACACTCTGTCTGTTCAGGGTGGCTGAAATGTGGAGGAAACATCATTTTCAGACCAATCTTCCCTCCCTGCACTAATATAAACATTGTAGAATTGATCGAAGTGTGCAGCAATGCATTTCTTAAATTACAAATTGTGCAATGGTCTAGATTAGGAGAAGAAAAAAAGATATTAGGTATCTGAATGACAATTCACTTTCTTCTTGGGAACAAGTATATTCTGAGGGATTCTAAAAGTGCAAAAGAATCTTGATTACATTTTTTAGCACATCTTGTTGCACCACAGTTTTGATAAACCTTGCACAACAGAGGCAGATGGCTGCTGGGATGTCCACTAGGATACCTAGCCTTGCTTCTTCTGAGATCAATGCATGATCTAGCTGAGCAGACAAAGCACTATTCGTCTCTGAAGTTTCTCTCGGATCAACCTTTGTCTCTTTGCAATACATAAGAATGTAGTAACAAAAAGAAGTATAGAAAGGAAAATATTAAAGAATACAATAGAATCAACACAATTCATTCATCAATCTTTAGTGGCCTCTGAAGGGTCATGGTGGATCCAGAGCCAGTTCTGGAAACACTTGGTGCAAGGTGGGAAATTTCACACCAGATGTGATGGCAATACCTGAGTGGACAACAGTCACACAATCACATTCACACCTAGAGGCAATTTAGCTTAAACAGTCTGCCTATTGCATGTTTCTTGACATTGTGAGGAAACAGCAGAACTCAGAGATGAAACTCATGTGAACAAAGGAATTAAATGCAAAACTATACTGGCAGTAACCAGAGCTCAGACCTGGACCAGTTATTCTAGAGTAGGTGTGAGGCAGAAATACTACCCACACTGTGCCACCCCACACAATTCAAACAATTCGAAGGAGTTGAAGTCCTAGACTTATTTAGACTTCTAGAATTCTAGGGCTCAATACATTTTGCAGATGCTATAGAATTCTTTCATATAAGTCTTTTTTAACGTGAGTGTTTGTATTTGTCTGGTTGCATCTTCCTTGAGATTTCAGCACATATACACATATATATTATAGCCAAACCACAACCCATATAAAACGGTATTTACCTATACTACCTAGGAGGGAATGTTGCACAGTCCTCATGCTGATATTTGTTGAGGCCCCAGCATTGAATTCCAATGTTACTTGAGGCAGTGTTGCATGCCTATCAAGCGAAACTATTCTTGCCAGCCGACACTGGTCATTCACTTTTTAAGGCCACACCGTGGTCACGAATTCAAGTTTTTTTCCAGAATTCTTGTAATCATGGTACACCATTGAAATTCTCATACATGAAAATCCAAACTTGCTTGTACTTCTGAAATGCTATGACCCATCTCACGAGCTCCAAATATTAAACTGCGTTGAAAGTCTCACAGTCATGATAACTTGCCATTTTAATGGTGGAAACAACTCTAGAAGCTTCCACAGATGTATATCGCTTTATATACACACTGGCACATGCAACCAGTGATGTGCATAGGTGGCGTTGCTATGTATTTTCCATAGGCTATTGATTTTCCATTGACTCCAGAGAGTTCTTCACTTTCAAAAGAGTTAGATTTGAAACCCTTTCAGAGAGGGTTTCAAATCTAACTCTTTTGAAAGTGAAGAATTGACCAAAGAATCCTTAAGCAACTCTTGAAGAACCTTAAGAAATCCTTGAGGAACCCTTTTGTTTGGCTGACCTAAGACCTTTTGGGGAAGTCTTCTGCACCCAAAAAGTTTCATCTGCTATACATTTTAAATAGTCTTCCTTCAAAGCACAATTCCATTATGCGCAGCAGCAGTAGTCAAGGAAGACATAAGTGTGTTTGAAGGAGATGCTAAGACTTTCCAGTTAAAAAGGCAACTGGGATAAATCAGCTTGACCAAAGCAGTGATGCCTTGTTATATTTGGCCAGCTGAGGAAACAAGCTGAGAAGCATATCTTAAATATTTCCAGTTTAACCAACTGATAAAGAAGATATAGTAAACCTCATAGAATTATACTGCAAATGCAAAGAATCATCAGAATATACAAACTTACTATGACTTTCTCAAACATGCTCATTTATGCTTTATCTGTAAGAGGGAAAGGATGGGAAAGGGATGGTCATTGCGTGAGTTGAAGGGAGCAAGACTGCACCAGTGGGCTGCTTGCCAGCAACTGCACTACGATCCCCACAGAGCCATCTGGCCAAAAGAGCTACAGTAAATTCTACTTGACCTACTGATCTTGAATGCACACAAACTGTGAATTGCATCCACAACATTACAGCATATTAACCACTGAATACTTGACAGGCATACGTGTTTTATCAAAATTCACTCTTGAGAAGGATAATCTCTTGGGTGCAGCAGTGAAATTTCAGACAGGTTGGGAGACCTGATTACCTGCCCAGACAAACAGTCAAGAGTTCATGTTGTAGAACAAGTCAGAGTTAAGTGAGCAATACTGGGTTCATGTTACTGTTTTTGAATATTATGAAAGGCTAACACCATTGCCAGATGAAAATAAAAATACATTTCTGCTTAATATTAAACCCAAAGCGTTATTATTTATCTTGGAGTCTACCTAGGATGACCAAATGAATAGGTTTTATAAAACATTCATTTCAACCTCACCTAATAATATATGATCAGACATATGCGTTATATACTGCATCAGTGATTCGCAGATATGGATTTTCCAGCAATATGCACAAATGCAAGATGTTCTAATCATCGGTGCATGTTCAACCACACACCAGACTTTGCACTTGTTACTGTACACATGCAAGTCTGCTGTTAAGAAGCACTTTCTGTATAAAAGAGACCATGCTCAAATATCAGAGACAATCAATTACTACAAGCTATACCCCCAAAGATATCAGTGACCTGTGAAATGGCATGCACTGTAAAAGAATGTAAATCAATAACACCAGACGCACTTACCATGAAACTGAGCTGGTCTTGTTCATTTCGTCTACACCCAAAGTGCCTCTTTTTATGTTCTTAGCAGAAATCTGAATTTTAAATCACATACTTTAAAGAAAAGGGAAATGCTTATTGGGAATCTAGCCTATAGTATACCACAGTGATGGAGAGTGGTCTGACTTGAGCAGCAGCCACATGAACTTTCATGAGGTTTCAATTCCATTGGAGTTAATGCCCTTTTCACCTGTTACGTGAGCATAAGCAGCAAGTGACATTAATGCCATACCACAAATTGAATGTCAGAACAAGGCAGTAAGCTAGCTCAAGTAAAGAGAGGATCTAAAAATTCCTGCAAGCTCAGGTAGGTTCCTAATATCCCTATGAGGAGAACAAGCAGTCATAGCCAAGATCAATAAACCCCTGTGCTGTACTGGAGACTTGCCAGAGTCTCAGTGGGCAGTAAATGAAGACTTTAGGCTAAAGATTTATCCTGGCTGAAGATTTACTGTCCTCATTGCTGGTTGAGTAAAAAAATTGTTCAAAGAGATCTGTCTCACCACTCACTCTTGACTCAAAGCTAGTGACCAGTGCCAGATCAGAACCAACCTCCAGAGCACCATAAATCTAATTCAGGAGGCACAGTGATGCTCACAGAGGCCCTTCCAAGTCTTCAGAACAATGCTATTGCACTTAAGGTCAGAGAACTGTGATAATGTACTTTCCATATTGGCAGAGGCTTCAAATGTGCATAAAAGATGTCCTGAATATATTCCCATTTGGACAGTGAGGATTTTGACCTCTTTTTCTTTATTTTTACAACCTCTAAGGTTTTCATTTATCTTTTCTCTCTTTGTGTAGACAAGATCAAATGACTTGCAAAACCACTGACTGCTAAGGGGTTTTGCTGGCTCTTTAAATACAACTGAGGTCACACCATAAGCATGGTTGAAAGAATGGAGTGAAAAAAAAAATTAGTGTGTCAGGTAGTGTGAACCTGCCAGGAAAAGATGAGCACACAAGAACACTCTGTATTAGTCCTTGAAGCAAAATGACAAAAACCACTATGCAGTGACCACATGCATGGAAGTAGCTTTACAAAATGCAAAGGTAAATATATTTCCAGGTATGAATCATACAGATGTCTGTATATGGTGAACATAGCCAAAAACCAAGTCTGTCATATTCATTTTTGTCATTCCTTACGTAAATAGTTGGGTCATTAACTAGTTTGCACTTCTAGCACAACAGTGCAATGGCAGAGCTGCACAAAGAGGAATTTGTTTGTCTAGCCATATGCATGCATTTACAGTAACTCAATTTATTAAGAGCTGCCAAGGGTTTCCTGACACCTGGTCTGAGCTATTTGAATTGGTCAAGCTGGCAGCCTGCCTGCTCAGACACAGTCAGAAACCAATGCAGAAGCACCTTCTCTGTATCGGCTGTCTGCTCCTTCAAAAGACAATGATTGCATAGCGGGTCTAGCTGGCAGTCCAGCAGGCCACACAGTGTGGCCTTCGGTCTTGGTCTGTCAAGAAAGGGAACCCCCTTCTTTACAATCGAAAGCTCCCCACATTTTACCATCCCAGTACTGACAGATTATCTATTGTACAGAGGTGCAAAAATGCAGGCCTCAGCACAGACAGAATGCATTAAGACCCTCTACAGATGAAGTCCCTCTGCCCCCAAGCTTGGGAACATTGACTTTGAACAGTGTGTTTTGCCTCCATGACAATGTGTTAGTTCTGTTCGCGTGCTATACTTGACAACATGTTGGACACAAAAAATTGGGAGAAAGAGACAGGAAGGAAGGAAGGAGAGGGAGAGAGAATGTAGATGGTTTTCAGTAAATTAAAAACAGAGGCACTGAGATTCCAGTACATGAATGTTGATAGAGCAGAGAATTAGAGCAGGAGAAGAATCAGCCGCCTGTATTAAACAATTCCTGAACTAAACAAGTCCACACAAGTTGGGTCAAATTTCTCAGAAACTTTATAACATTATTTCAATGCATTATTATACCATTATTTCAAAGTCCTAATTCTACTAATATCATCTGACTGTTTAGGCGCAATTCTTGTGAGAAACACGTAACTCATTATCTGTTTAACCCACAGCTTGAACGATTACAAATTTCCCTGTAGCATGTGTTTTTCAGTGCATTACTGTAAAATAGGCCTAACCTTATATATGAACAATCATAATTCTTATGTTCATACATCTAGTCAGGTTTTCATCAGTTATGTTTTCATAATTATAATGGCATTCTTCTGTGTACATGATCCACATAACGCTGTTGCAAGGAGCTATTTGGATCGATTTCTTGAGTTAGAAGAAGAACAAATGGCATTTATTAAGTGCAGACTATGAATTACAGTTCAGTTTGAACAGCTTTTTTAAAGAGGACTTTGTGCATTCAAATATAAATGAAATGTCTGTGTCAAAATATGCATTTTTATCACTAGAAAGATGAGTCTATAAGATTTATAATCACAAAATGTACTCTCTATACATTAAAGGCTAGAGCTTATCCTAGTGCTCATTTGGCAGAAGGCTTGGAAACACCCTGTACAGGTCACCAGTCCCTCGCAGAGCAGACACACAGACAAACACATTCAAAATATGGGCAATATAGCATCTCCAGTTTGCCTGACTACAGGTCTTTGGACTGTGGGAGGAAACCAGAGCTCCCAGAGGAAACCCACACAGACCAATAAATGGGGATGACATGCAAACTCCACACAGAAGGGACCCTGGCCCTTGTTGCTGTGAAGTATCAGTGTTACCCACTGCACCATCATGCCACCTTGTATTCAGATATTGTATTGTCATGGGACAACATTATAGAAATGAACCTTGGATGTAAATTAGTGTAGTCACTGTAGAGATTCTGTATTCTGAAAATAACTCAACACACAGCCATTAATGCCCAAATAGCTGGCAACACAAGAGAGTACATCTCACAATGAACATTGTGTCCAAATTGTGCCCATAGTGTCAATATTTTATGTGACAACCATTATTATCTAGCACTGCCTTAACCCTCTTGGGCATGGAATTCACCAGAGCTGCACAGGTTACTACTGGAATCCTTTTCCACTCCTCCATTATGACATGGAGCTGGTGGATGTTAGACACCTTGCACTCCTCCACTTGAGGATGCCCCACTGGTGCTCACTTGGGTTTAGGTCTGGAGACATACTTGGCCAGTCCATCACATTTACCTTCAGCTTCCTCAGCAAAGCACTAAAAACTGCCATGCTGCCCAATTTCCAAAGAGAGGGGATCACGCTCTGCTTCAGAATGTCACAGTACATGTTGGAATTCATGATTCTCTCAATGAACCACAGCTCCCCAGTGCCGGCAGCACTCATACAGCACCAGACCATGATGCTACCACCACCATGCTTGACTGTAGGCAAGATACAGTTATCTTTGTACTCCTCAACAGGGTGCCACCACACATGCTGGCCACCATCTGAACCAAACAAGTTTATCTTGGTCTCATCAGACCACAGGACATGGTGCAAGTAATCCATGCTCTTGGACTGCTTGTCTTCAGCAAACTATTTGTGGGCTTTCTTGTGTATCAGCTTCAGAACAGATTTGCTTCTGGCATGACGGCCACGGACCAAGTTGATACAGTGAGCGGTGTATGGTCTGAGCACTGACAGGCTGACCTCTCACTTCTTCAACCTGTCCAGCAATGCTAGCAGCACTCATGTGTTTCTTTTTTGAAGCCAACCTCTGGATATGATACTGAACATGTGCACTGACCTTTTTTGTACGACCCTGACGAGGCCTGTAATGAGTAGAACCCATCCTGGAAAACCGCTGTATGACCTTGGCCATCGTGCTGTAGCTCAGGTTCAGGGTGTTATCAGTTTTCTTATAACCTAGGCCATATTTGTGGAGAGCAACAATTCTATTTCTCACATCCTCTGAGAGTTCTTTGCCATGAGGTGCCATGTTGTCTGTCCTGTGGCCAGTATGAGAGAATCCCAAAGCACCATATTTAACAGCCCTGCTGCCCAGTCACACCTGGACAACAACACAATTGGTCACAATTTGTTCACTGTGAGGTATAGTCACTTGTGTTGCCAGCTATTTGGACATTAATGGCTGTGTATTGTGTTATTGTCAGTAGGTAGTAAATCTATAATACTATATAAGCTGTACACTGACTACTCTAAGTTATATCCAAGTTTCATTTCTATAGTGTTGTCCCATGAAAAGATATAATAAAATATTTGCAGAAATGTGTGGGGTGTGCTCATTTTTGTGAGTGGCTGTACATAGTGCTACCTGAGTGTTCAGTTTGTAATTCTAATTTTATCTTATATCTTATTCTCATGCCTTTGTAGGCTGTTTGGGTCGAATAATAAACATGTACTCATATTTTTATTGCAGTATGCCACCCACATGATCATCCCTATAGCTTTTATTTTAAAACAAACCTTAGATCAGCTGGTAGACTCGTATAAGTTTTGAAAGCAGAAAATCACTTGATACTTGTAGAAGGCTCCAGTCACATGCCAGGATGCTTTAGGTCCATTGCAAAGATCAGAGAAGTTAATAATGCAGTCAATTACTATAAGAGCCTATTTGGCACTGCAGACTCAATGGGTCAAGGGTTATGCTGTCCAATCAAACATTTGCAAGTTCTTTATTCACAAGTGAGCACACTTCAAAAGCACAAATCAAGCATGTCAAAGGCTTTCAAACATCTATATACAAGCTGGTTGTTTTGTGCCAAATTTAACTCATTTTGACATTTAAAGGTAGTGAAAGAAATCCTTCTACAGGTAATACACATTTTAGTTTATAGGTTCTGTTCTGGCTCAACTGTGACCTACATGTCTTGAAGAACTTGCAGGGCCTCCTGAAACAGTGAAACACTAAACCTGCGAATAGACATATACCTACATTTTTTTGGTCCGAAAATCACTGTATCACTCCAGGGGAGCTGTGATACAGTCTTAAGATACAAAAGTGTTCCCACAGGAAAAAGGGCACTTGATAGCCGTAATATATTTTACTTGACACAAATGTGGATAAACTCATGTAAGTGCAAGCACAATTTCGTGAGAAACTGGTTTGGGTTTGTGGCTATAAAAGTATAAATCCTGCTTAACCTCCAGTTCATTTCAATCACAGCCTTGCTGCAATGATGTAATGGTTTGATGTTCTCAGCACTGTTGTTTGGGCAGGAAATGTTCATGACAAGTGTCATCAGGAATGATCAGGAATGTCTTGGACAAATGGTTGGAGCACTTGCCTCGGATGTACAACTTTTGTCTTGTGGTCACTGTAGATGAGACACTTGTCTCTGTACAGTATGACTAGTATATGAGTAAACTCATAAACTCATAAACTCTTTTCACTTTTGTTATCCTACTATATGTCAGTATTCAAGGCTTTCAATTGAACACATTGAAAAATTAATTTAAAAGAAAAGTTTACCTAGTTTTGTATGTCAAGAGGTCACTGTCCTTTCCAACCTTTACATGTCTGCCAAAACAGGAAAATACCTATTATTCTCTGTGTTGCATTATGGTATCTTGGGAGAGTTTATTCTTATTTCAACAGAACAATGAACAAATAATGTACCAAATAAAAAATACCATTTCTTCTGACCTACATTTAAACATGCTAAGACACATCACTACAAGTCAATCAGTCCTTATACATTCTGTTGGTCCTTCAGTAATTTTATCTAGTATTATAGTGGGTGTACTGTGCCTAAAGTGAGTAAACTGGTCATTAGAAATCATTACACACGAACAGCCCAGTAAAATGACTGCTGTGTATGTGTATGTGGCTCCAACTGCGCCACTGGTCCTTTTTCATTCAAAAGATAACTAAAGAGAGGAGACACACCAGATTCCCAGCATTAGAGCCTTATGACTCAGCAGTGGAATTGGGAGGTCAGGTCAGATGTGAATGAGCTTTCAGAAGTCTCATCTTGGCCTGTAGCAGCCAGTCTCCTGACCTTGCCTGCTGGCTAGACAATAGGGAGGATGGTCACAATGTAAGCCTGGTTTTTAAATGGAAGCAAGGCACTGAAAAGAAACTGCCGACTGAATGGTGTCTCATCCTGTGGTGGTGAGGACTCATGGGGTCAAGGTTCACCTACATCTGACAGAGACGTGTGGGAAAAGCCAGGCAGGATGCCCACACATCTTGCCCACTGCCCCTCACCCAAGTAGATCTAATCCTAAGGCCGGCCAACAAGTGGCCTTGTGTTACAAAGGGTGAAGACATCGTTTGCAAGGGGGAAGACCTAGGAAAAAGGACAAAGAATGACAAAGACATTGGAGTAACTTCACATATCATGCTTTCAGTTGTCAAAAGGGTAATCAATACACACTGGCTGAATGTGCTACAAGTCCTGAAAGGGGCAAAATAGGTTCAAATTAGGGTAAACGTATTTCTCATTTGGTTTCATATTCGATCTGAAGTGATGAACTTAGCGGTGGGAAAATCTTTTCAGCTCTGCACTACCAGATTGTCTGGTGTATCATATGCATGCCTTATTAATTAAGCAACTTTAACATGTCATGTGTCTGAAATTAGGGCTATGACATAATAACATAACACTCAAGGTTGGTGGAGGACATGTTGGGCTTTGTCACGTATGGCCACGCGGCACTGACAGAAGGGCCTAAACCCGTGACCTTGCATCCCAGTCTCCTTGTGTGATAACTAAAAAACACAAGAGCCAAGGGCTTTCTGTGTTCACCCATCTTACAATGCAACTTCTCCCGCCACTTCCCTTTTGAAGTCCTTCCAAAGAGGAATGTGATAGCTAGACAAAGCCAAGATCCATCAAACCACATGCAAAATGCATGTTCTTTCAACCAGAAAGGCTAGGGATCACGGCATGCTCAAGCAAGGTCTGCCTGTCCTCCATGGGCGTAGACTTGATGCTTACAAACTAGCCATTCACATACATCTGCTTTTATTTATCATATTTCTCTGATCTAAGCACTCATAGGAAGATAAGCATACTGACAGTAACCAGTGAACCTTGCTCAGCGCCAATTTCCCAATAAGTATGGTCTCATTTCTGTATATAGACATACAGACAGACATAGACTGTATATAGATAAATGAATGTGTTTTCTCTTTAAAAAACATTAAAGATAATTAATTATTTTTGTCTAGGTCTGTGCAAGTGTGTTAAAACAAATCTTGAAAATGTTTTTTTTAAGTGATGCATATTTTTTATTGCTATTATAGGAAAATGACAAACAATGGGGTGATGTAATGTGGGTTTTAAGACACAGAGCTCCTGTTACCAACACATAGTTGATTATTTCCCATAACAGCACTCTATTCCTTTTATACCACAGGTCATGGTTACATTTTTTATTTATTAAAGAATGACACATTGTACCTTTTATCCATTTATATGGATTTATATTTTAAGGTGCACTGTTGTCCACAGTGCAAGCAAGTTTCTGTTATCACTTATGCTATAACAGCTATAAACAGATTTTCTTTCTCTTGAAGTTAATAATAAGACAAAAAGCAGCTTCTTATGTTACCATGGAACTGGAAATCCCTTCATGCAAAAAACCTAAATGAGCAGCTTTAGCTCTGACTGATATACAGCACTGACAATAAAGATGTTTTGAAAAAATGCTAAATAAAAACCAATTCACAGAAAACTTCACCATATAAACAATAATGTGGTTTTTATCTTTTACGTGAAGCATCTATCATAGTTTTCCTGTGTAAGCTGTAATTATAGGACTGTTCAGTCATATTGTTTAGAAAATTAAACAACACCTTCTGACCAATCAGATTCAAGAATTATGCAAATTATGATCAGCATGAAAATACCAAGCAATACACTTTACTGGTGAGAAAAGAGGAAATGAATACTAATACTAATATTAATGCTAATACTGTGTTTTTATTTAAAGTCCAAGATCTTGTTTAAATATGGAAGTGGCATAGACTATTTAATGGTTTAGATTGTTATAATGGTGAGATATGCATAAGATACTCTGTATGCCACCCAGTGCAATGAAAATTCAGTAATAAAGCACTTGGCTACACGAATATGTAAATATTATTTAATACGAGAATTCACTCTTGAGTCTTGGTTAGCCACAGTGCACCATGCAGGCAATCTATTTCCACAAAATGAGCTGTTGGAAGCATGCTTTAGGACACATACTTGACTCAAAACCAGTACAAGTACTTTTCCATTGCTGATGGCTTTATTTATGATTTTAAAAAAGCATATGGAAAGTTCATACATAGAAGAAAAGTGAACTTGATCAAGACCGTGATATTGTCCATCAAAAGCAATATATCAATAGCTGATGAAAATATAATTCTCATCAAAATAAAGTGCATCAAAGATCAAAGTGTATTTCAGTATAACCAAATCCTGATCATAAAGTACCAGCATTAAACTACAGTCAGTGTGGCTAAACATAAAACAGAAGTGTCATAATGTGACAGAAATGATCAATTATATTTAATCTGGGATATTCAGTAAGTCTAATTTACAGCTGTTAAGAAGTAGCTTTACAAATTCTTTTTAATGACTTACTAATGGCATGACCAACATGATTGACTGGATTAAATCATTCTTTATTTCCTCAATTCCCATTGGCTGTTAAGTTCCGCATGAAGGAGTATTTCGTTATTCAGCAATGACCTCATTTGAAAATGGCTGCCAAAAGACCTTTTTGGAAAATATCTTAATTACAGAAAAAGACTCACTTGGCCATGGGCTCATCTACTGCACGGCTTAGTCTAATCTAACATTGTATGGTACTCCTCTACAGCACACTGACATCTGTTGAATTACTTGATGGAATTTGGCAGCATACTAGAGCTCTCTGAAATACTGACTGACTAACACTGGCTAAATACTGTCAATTCAGCCTTCCTGATAACCTTCATGCTCTTCACTGTTTTCAGGTGTGCATGAAACAAAAAGTTTGCTCAGTTAAACTGTTAAAGCACAAATCCCCCCCCAGATCCACCCAAATCACTGCATTTTACTTCCTTGACAACATGAAGAAGATAAAACAAAAGTAGCTGTTTTACTATATATGTGCAAAGTTAACCATGGCTGAGCTACAAACATGTGCATGCACACACATACACACACACACACTATGCAAGTAAGTTTGGTTATTGTTTGAGTGTGAGGGACTCCATCTGTCAGTGCACGGAAGAACAGTCATCAGTCAGCTCCACACACATGGGCCCCAGTTGCAGGCAAACATTCGCTCTGAGCAATAACCAATACACTACTTGACAAATTTATTGTTGCCATGTCAGTCATTAATCAGAACTGAAAACATGGATTTTGTCCATATTTTCATTCTCCACTAAAGTACATAAAGTACTTTAAGTACTTACAACCCCAATTCCAATGAAGCTGGGACATTGTGTAAAACATAAATAAAACCAGAATAAGATGATTTGCAAATCCTTTCAAACCCATATTCAGTTGGATACACAACAAAGACAAGATATTTAATGTTCAAATGGATAAACTTTTTTTTTTGCAAATATTCCCTCATTTTGAATTTGATGCCTGCAACACGTTCCAAAACAGTTGGGACAGGGGCAACAAAAGACTGGGAAAGTTGAGG
>JAOVYV010000027.1:6002957-6023043 GCA_025674545.1 Hassar affinis
CAGGCTGGTCCAATTTAGTCATGAAACCTCCCACACTAAAATGACAGGTGTTTCAGTTTCATTGTCTAACCCCTGTAACATTATGAAAGTTACATGCTGAAAATAATTAAGTATAAAAAGATTATGTCCATAACTGGATTTTTTTTCCTCATCTTTAAAATCACTTTATTCATAAAATCAATAAGTCAATCCTTTGCGATTCACCGTTTTCACAATTCAAATTGCTTTTTTTTTACACAGCCGATTTGGCACAATCCAGTGTGAGACACATTCAATAGTTTATTACTGTGTGTTCAGGCTAACAGCAAAAAAAAACACAAAATAGGCAGCCATAAATATATTTTCTGTGCAAACATTTTTATTCCCCTCTGGGGCCTGAGAAGCCAGAGCAGCAATGACAGGCTCCAGACAATAAATAAACGTCATCACGGTAACCACTGGAGGCATCCGTGTCTATAAAAACATCTGTAACAGGCTTTGACCTCACCCACTGGAAGATCTTTATATCACATTCAACATACATTTCTGCCTCTGACCAAATTTGGTTAGGCTTCCCCTTGGTGGTCCCGTGTTCTCGTTTTCAGTTGTTTTTGTTTGAAGGGTACTGATGTTTCTGTTGTGCTTTAGCTGGGCCTCAAGTCAACATACACAGCACACCTGTTCTGTCCCCTGCATCCCACAAAACACATAAATCACCCTGACTGCGGTCACTAGTAACATTCGCATTCTCAGCCTGGAGGATTTTTTTTAGCTCTTAAAGACACCAAAAATAAGCATCTTCTAGGAAGATGTCTAGACTGTGAAAGTGTGTACATTTGTTATTGATATTTTAGCAGCTGTGGTAGATATTTTAAACAGGAAATATATACATACTATGATGTAAGAATTGATATATAACTTGATCACTAGGATTTACCAATTTTCCCAATTGGGGATCAGTATAGTCTTATCTAATCTTATAATTAGGGAACAATCACATACTGGATATTTTCTCCTTTGCTTCTTAGCATACCTGAACATGCAAACAAGAAAAACTATATTTATGCTCTGGGTAAACATCTCCTAAAGCTGTAATAGTTCTTAGTATTAGCACCGCTTTGAATTTTTCTGCAGGACATAAGAGTGGCATTAATCTGTGTCCGTAAAATCACTGACTCAATCTGCTAAAGAGAGTTGAGACAGCAATAGGGGAAAACCTTAATACTGTAATACACATTACCTCCAAGTTCCTTGACATTCAGTATTGCATTCGGAAAAGCCACTGTCTTGATGCTGAAACCTAAAACAGATGACAGAATAAAATTTATATTGCAAAATGAAAACCCATGTTTCTTTGGACTATCACCAGTGCTGACACAGAGGACCCAATGGCTAGAGAAATCAGATGAATAAAAGAAATATTACACCGTTACATAACAGCTGAAGAAGCAATGATTTATTCAAGTCATCCTACAAACCTCATATTTGTGTCAAAGCAATACGTGGAGAGGAGGGGGTTTGGGGGGGTCCTGAGCTCAGGTTATTGTTATTGCCATGCCATTGCATTGCTATGGGGCACCAGTTCAAAATAAGTAGCTGAGGGTTATAATGTTACTATACTGGTTTCTATTCTATCACTGGTTTCTATCATGTGAAAGAAATAGGACATAAGAATATTGAAATAGATTCAAGTTGGATTTTGTGAGGCTGAGCTTTGATTTGCTACTTCCCAATGAAAGCCTGTGTTTTTGTAACATATATTTGGACATATGGAAATTAAATATCAATTTTAACAATACTGATCGATTCAAGTAATATAACTAAACAATTAAAACAGAAGAAAATACTTTTTCAAACATTCTGTAAAATGTCATGTTTAAATGATGCAGTTTCTGGTGAGGAATAAATTATCACACTCCCACATTTATTCCCACCTAAAATGGCTAAAGTCACACACAGTTGTATCACATCAGGTGGACATGATTAGTTACTCAGCATTTTGAAGGAGGCTTGCCCTATGTAAAGCTCAGACATTTAGTTTCACATGCTCCTGACTGTTGAAGTGAGAGTGAACACCATGGCGAGATCGAAAGCTATCTGAGGCCATCAGAAAGAAGATTGTAGCAGCTTATGAGTCTGGTAAAGGATTTAAAAAGATCTCCAAAGAATTTGAAATCAGCCTTACTACTGTCCTGAAAATAGTCTACAAGTTTAGGACATTGAAAACAACTGCCTACATGCCCAGGTCTGGCCATCCAAGCAAGTTCACCCTAAAAGCAGACCACAAGATGCTAAAAGAAGTCTCAAAAAAACCCTAAAATGGCATCACGGGACCTACAGCAGACTCTTGCTATTGTTGATGTGAAAGTGCATGCCTCTGCAATCAGAAAGAGACTACACAATTTTAACTTTCATGGGAGGTGTGCAAGGAGGAACTGAAGTTTGCCAGAGAGAGCATAGACGAAGACCAGGACTTCTGGAATAAAGGAATAATTATTTGGACACCATAACAGAAAGCATGTTTGGTGTAAACCAAATAAAGCATTCCGGGAAAAGAATCTCATGCCAACTGTGAAACATGGAGTGGAAGTGTCATGGTTTAGGGATGCTTTGCTGCAGCAGGACCTGGCCAGCTCACCATCATAGAATCCACTGTGAATTCTATCATGTATCAGAGGGTGCTGGAGGAACATGTGAGACCAACTGTAAAAAAAAGCTGAAGAGGAACTGGACCCTGGAAGATGACAATAACCCAAAAAAAGTACCAGTAAATCCACCAAGGACTGGCTGAAAACTAAGAAATGCAGAGTCCTGGAATGGACGAGTCAAAGCCCAGATCTTAATCCTACTGAGATGCTGTGGGGTGACTTGAAATGGGCTGTATGTGCAAAAAAACTCTCAAACATCTGCAGAGAGGAGTGGGGCAAACTTTCCTCCGATTGATATCAGAGACTGGTAGATGGCTACACGGAGTGTCTGGGGGTAAGACTAGCTATTAGGGGGTAGGGTCCTAACTTTTCCTCAGTTAGAATATGCATTTTTGTTAATATCATTTGTTTCATGAGAAGAAAAGGTTCATTTTTGCTGTTTACCTGCAATTAAATCACTTTCTTTCCCAAAGATAATTACAAACAAGATTAGCCATCGATATGTGAACGTTTCTTAATAAAGAACTGAATATTTAATGGGGTGTCCTAATTTTTTGGTTGTCACTGGGATAGTACCTTCAAGTGTACCTCCTTGGGGAAAATAGAGCACTTTTAAAACTGATTTAATGTTCAGACATTAAATTCCTATTACACAGAAATTGTATAATGATATTCACATATATGATCATTTCACCTATCAAATTTAATAAAAGTGAAACTGTTTAGGTTAGTGTGGAAACTATGGTGAATGATATACAAGTGTACCTGTAGTGGGTATAATTCCATCGAGACTTTCACTACAGAGCCGGGAAATGAGACTGCTTTTTCCAGCACCACTGAGTCCAATACACACCACATCATACTCTGGTCTTGGAGAGGGGGGACCTTTACAGCACAGCTTTCGGAAACACTAATAAGAAAAAAAGACAGAGAGAAACAAATGGTCAGACCCAATCATTAGTGATACTGTATATTATATTATGGTATATTATATTATGGAAGAGAAATTGGAGCTATCACTATTGGAAATATTAAATGTTCTTGTTCAAGGTGGATACAAGAACATAATATTTAATGTGATGGTTGTGAGCAGTGCAATACATAAAATGCAGATACACTTTAAGAGCTTTAGTTAATCTTCACATCGAAGATCTGAATGGGGGAAAATGTGATCTCATTGATTTTAAACATGATGCATGATCCATGATGGTTGTTCGTGCCAGGTGGGCTGGTTTGAGTATTTCAGCAACCGCTGATCTCCAGGGAATTTAACTAATTATTTAAATTGTTAAAATAAATCTCCTTATGATTATCAAAAGAGCATTATACCTTGATTTACATTTTTATAGAATTTAAATAAATGTTAAAGCATGTGTTATATAATTGCATTTCTGCATTGATTTTATTGTGCTGTTTTGCCTCCTACTTAAATTTTAACACAAGATTCCTGTCTTTTCATCCAGATATTCACCTTCCCAATATACTATACTACTATACTATACTATACTATACTATACTATACTATACTATACTTTAATACTATACTATATTATAAGATACTATATTCTATATTATAAAAACAGATGTACTTATGCTGCCTCAGTTATACACAGATGAGTGTCAAATAGATATGTCTTTCTACAACAGGTTCTACATTATGTTATAACACACTCAAATGTTGATAAGAGAATAATTTCCAGTGACCTTTACACTGTATGCGATTAACAGCATTATAGAACTATAAATCCATAGTTCATAATTGCTTTTGAGTGAGAGTATCACTATGCATACTATACACTACAGACTATCAGTATGGTGTATATATGGTATAACCATGTCTCTGCCTAGAGATGGATGTCCAACAAAAGTCAGTGACCAAGTAAATGTGCATCAATCAAAGAATCAACCAAGATGACAGCTATATGAAGACTCACAGCTAAGAGGCTGCTGAACAGCTCAGACTCTACAAATCACAGAACAGGTGGTGGTGGTAGCATCATGATGGGAGTTATTCCAGCAAACTATATTGAATTTCCCCCTACTTCAGGGTTGTGGGTTATTTTGTGTAGATTCGCAACATCCAGTATTAAAACTGGAAGGATCCAAATGCTACTTAAAATCTAATGGAAAGAAATACAGAAAAGGAGAGGTGAAGATTTTTTCTTATTTGTGATAATGAAAGAATATCAGCAAAACCTAGAAGGCTAGGTTTAACTAAAGGGATACAACAATATTCTTCGTATTTTTCATTTTGTCTTAAGATTTTGCACTTAACTATGTTAATCATGTGATAGAATTTTTCTTTCTTTTCAATGTTTGACAGGAAATCAGGTCATTTTATTTCTGAACTAAACAAGCTAATATTGTAAATGTCTAAATGTCTATTTGTTTGAGACATACAGAGAGAGACGGGGGATGAGTGAGAAAAAGAGAAGGTGGGGGGTCCTGGTGGCTGGTGACAGTCCTGTCAGTTTATGAATCACTGTCTCTGACTGGAGGCCTGCTGGGAGACATTAGGAGGCAAACGTAGTGTGACCCATGAATGACATCATCATGTGAAGCTCCACGACTAATGAGAGATGCAACAGACTAGTTTGCAACAGGCATTTAGTTAATGACACAAATATGCTATATATATTTTTACACCAAGAGCTATAATTTATATAGACTTCACCAACATTTAAACAAGAGCCCTTACAACAACAATAAATCATCATGTGTTTGTCTTTTGGTATTCTTTCTCCATAAAAAACACTAATCACTTTCACAGGCTTACACAGCAAGTACACCAAAAGTGATCAGTCAATAAGGAGCACATGCTTCCGCTTTGTCACACAGCAACCTGGACATCTGGTTCTGTAAATGCCAGGAAGTCTTGCAACCAGAGATACTAACACTAAATTCACTCCATTCACTCCCCCACAAATGTCCCTTCACTTACAGTGCACAAAAGCAGATGATAAATTCACAGCTTAAACTGAGTCCTGGAACTCTGACCTTTTGGCCATAAGGTCATCAGGCAACAACCATATGCAAGCTGACCACATGGTTGGAGAAATATTCTGAAAGCAGTTTCATCCAAGAAGCTTTGAAAGGATCGCAAGAGTCAAATGGGGATTAAAAGATATGAGGTTTGAAGACCATTTTGAGTAATAATCCCAGTGTTTCAGCTGGAGGGTGCCTAGGTGGTCAGCATCTTTGGGCAGAGTTTGAGAGATAATCTCTGCTTCATTCAGAAATAACAATATGTATCATATTTTGGTTCCTGGTAGTAAGTGTTATTTTCTAGTTTCTGCATCAAAAGTATAGAAAACAGCTATTAATCAGGTCAACCCAGTATGTTGAGATTTTAAAATGTACAAATTCATATATTTTCTTTCGCATAAAGTCAGAAGAAACAGCATATGAATTTAAATTAACATATATTTATGCTGCAGTTGTATAGAAATGCCTACAGTCTTTGAGATTTACGATTAATATTGTAAATCACTTTCGTGAAGCAGCCACCAAATGTAGTCTTACATCATGTTCTTGTTATATTCTCCTTGATAGCAAATCCAGTATATCAAGCTGGAAGCACTCACCTTGCTCCTGTGAGCACACTCCCATGAATTGATCAAGATGAGCATCAAGGATATGGACTGAAGAAGTAGACAGTTAATGCTCTCTAATTCTTTGCAAAAAAGTATTCCATAAGGCGTGTTTAGATTTTTAAGGGATCTAGCTTTCTAATGCGGGTTTAATCTAAGCCATGTTGGAAACGCTGTCGTATGCTTTTACGTAAAACGGTTGTCCTAGAGAGACAGAACAACCTTTTGGGATGCTTGATGACATATCGGTGATATAGGATACACACGGGATTGAAAAATATTTATGCACTGATTACAGTCTGGAGAACTGAAGTCAAAAATATTGTATTTAACAGAGTTTTATTGGTGCTTCTTACCCTCAGAGTAAAAGTGTCTTGGCGGCAATATTTTGTCTAAAAGGACACCAAGCCATTACCTCACTGATGTTGGAGCAGAAGTAAAAGCTAAGTAGTTATACTTAATTAAATTAGGAGGTTTGGGTATGTACATATTTCATGCTGATATCACTGCTGTGATGTGTTTTTAGGAGGAAAAATAGTTTTGTTAAAAAAAGAGCAGGATAAGCCCATAACCCATGTCTCAATTAAAAAAAAAAAAAAAAAGTCAAGATATGAATGGTTGATGTAATTAGGAGATCTGGCTGAGGTCCAGGTTCTGACAGGAAAACAAAGATCTAACAGCAATAGACCTCACCGTGGCAGATCAGGGAAGACGGCTGGGCCAAATCCACTCAGCTATGCCACAATACTGAATATTCAAACCTGATGAAACCAACAAAGAGCAATTCCCCTTGCAAAAACAATTCATTCGCCTGCCAACTTCTCCTGAATGGAGCCCACAGTGGAGTGTGGGGAACCTTGTCTGCCCTTCACAATGTAGAAAAAGGGGTTAGCCAGCTAAATTCTCTCAGGAGAAAAGGAATGTGTTTGCACTACACTGGATCTGGAGATGAGTGGTCATCACCGGTCATGGTGACCACTTCAGGAACACTGTTGGCATGATGTACATAAGAGGCTTAATCCTCACAGGCTAGGGAGCGTACACCAGTGGGGGCCTGTCCTGAGGCTAGATGGCCTAACTGCTCATTCTGCTGAGCTGTCTGTCAATAAGAAGCTCTATTTTAGAGTACAGTCTTATATTTTTAGAGCCAATAAACCAGCGAGCAAATGAGAGAGAAGCACCACACAGACGAACATGGCTCACATTTCACTCATTTGCCCTCGGAGACTGCAGAAACAGAGCTAAGGCTTTGCATGGGGGCAGTGTTGCCATCCCCCTTAAATATCTCCCCTAAATATCTCTTTTGTCTATGCTTTGACAGTTGCATTCTTGGGCCCCTCTCACGAACGGAGCCAGTGATGTTTCCATCATCTCATTCCTGACGCCTCAATAATCTACTGGGAAAATGAAAAACAACCTTGTTGTATTAATTTTTAAATGTCATTCCCCCATCCTTGTGCAAGACTAACAATGGGTTCCACTTATGATCAGTGGTGGAAAGCATTTCCTTTGTTATTACTAATACTGGGGCATACAAACAATAACTAATAACCCAAGTTACCCAATCAGAGAAGCTTGGCTTATACGCATGTTTTTCTTAAAGACATACATGAGCAAAGAATACCAAAATGACAAAGATCTGGAGTATGCTCATTTAGTGAGAATGATCTGGGACTGAAGGTGCCATCACTCACAGTAAAAACAATCCCATAAAATGGAAAACCATTTTTATGTATTCAAGGCCATTTTATGTATTCAAGAATCTAAACAAAACTACTGTACAAAACTTATTGAAAATAAGGGGTGGTGTGGTGAGGCCCAAGACATAAAGTCATGCCAGTTCCCTTTAAATCTTGTAATTTCCAAGTTTTGGTCTCCATGGATCAGACTTGTTTATCTAGGACATTCCATAGATGCTTGATCGGATTGAGATCTGGGGAATTTGGAAGCCAAGTACTTGGAAGCCTTTGTCATTTTTCTCAATCCTTTCCTGAACAATTTTTGCAGTTGTATCCTGCTGAAAAAGGCCACTGCCATTAGGGAGTACCATTGATTTGACCATTGAAGGGGAGTACTTGGTCTGAAATAATGTTTAGGTAAGTGATACGTGTCAAATTAACATCCACATGAAAGTCAGGACCCAATGATTCCCAGCAGAATTGACCAGAGAATCACACTGCCTCCACCGGCTTGCTGTCTTCCCATAGTGCGTCTGGGTGCCATCTCTTCCCCTGGTAATCGACAGACACGCACCCGGGTGTCAACATGTTGTAAAAGAAAACATGATTAACCAGATCAGGCCAACTTCTTCTATTGCACCATGGTCTAGATCTGCAGGGCACTCTGCAGCTTCACATCCCCATATGCAGACACCTTTCTATCATACCCAGCATGAACTTTTTCAGCAATTTGTGCTACATAAGCTCTTCTGTGGGATCACACTAGACGGGATAGTCTTCAGTCTGTGTACACATCAGAGAACCTTGGCTGCCCGAGACCCAGTCGCCGGTCACCTGTTGCCCTTTCTTGGAATTCTTTTGTTGGGTACTGACCACTGCATACTGGGAAAACCCCACTGGTTGGTGTATAACGTAGTTGAAAACTTTAGGTCTTGGTTTTGACTTGATCTCACTTCCTCTAAAGATTCAGCCTTGGCCTTGACTCTGTCTTGACCACCCCAAAATCCCAAAGTCTTTGTCTTGCTTACTTACATTATAGCAGCTATAAGCAGTCATCCCTCACCAGCTTCTCTTATCTTTCTCTTGTGAAGCGAATAAGACAATGCAAAGCTAATCAAAGTCCTCAGTCCTCTGTCTGGAAATTTACTGAGTCCTACAATGCACTGACTCCACTTCCATTAATGTTGCATAAACATCTCCTAACTGAAAGCTTCACCATATATTTTTCCTTAGCCTTAGATTATGGGAGGAGTTGTTGTAAAAGTCTCTGTGACTTACAATATGTAAGTTACTATAGAAACAACAACATATTAGAATGAGCAACTATGAGAACAAGGATTAGAGCTATTATCTGAGCCATGCTGTTATCAATTAAATTGGATTGGAGACTCCAACCACACTGTGGTATAAGGAGTAACACTTTCCCTCACTTTCCCTTGAACTTAATGAGACAGAAATAGTGTAGCTCCTACTGCCATAGGAAAGTCCTTTGACTTGAAGGAGCAGCTTTACCGCCGGCTGTTACTGCTGTCAGTGTTGACACTGGTGACTCCTTCCATAAATACAATGGCTATGAACAACCATTGCATTGGGAGTCTTCTCATTTCAGCCAGTAAACAGTGTGAAGAATTTTAAGTGCAGAATTGTAATTAGCTCAATAACATCCAGTATAATCTGCAAAATAAATACGTACAATAAATAATATCAAATTAAATGAAACTTTAAAACATAGATCCTTACAGAAAGCTTCACCATATCAAAAGTTATAATGGTATGGTAATGGTAATTTATTAGAGCAAGGTCATTATATGTGTATGGTATGGTATAATGACAGTTTAACCCACTTGTGTTTGAACATTATACAATGCTTATAGCTATTATTGCAAATAAATGTGTATGAAATTGTATGCTCTCAAAATAGAATATCAATACCAACAACTGTCAAAGCTGCAGTTAATTTTCTGCACCAGACGCTTAAAAACTAATAGTTCGAAGTCATTTTCTTCTCTACAGAACCTTGTGAATAAAGGTTTAAATTTCCAGCTTAATGAAATTTCCCACCACAGCTGGTGCCATTAATAATCTTTCAATGTTTATTCATGGGTAAATCAATGTTGTGGTTAAGGCTGAATCACCTTGTTTCACTTTTGAAAAGTAAATCAATGCTAATATTGTGACTTTTGATAAAATTATAATGAAATGCTAATACAATAATAATAGTGATCATCGTTAAAAGGCAGGTTGTTGCTGAAGTCTATTAAGTCTAGTAAGTCTATGATCTAATGCTTTGGATCTGCTTTCACAAACATTAATTAAACTAATTAGACTAAAGTGCCATTAGATATTTGACCGGGACCAGATTTAATGTGTCTGGAAAAGTGTCCAATGAGACTATAGTGCAGGGGAATAGGCATAAATACAAGCGCCTAATCAATACCCAAACAAATATCAAATGTACCTCATCTGTTTCTGCACAGTAATCATTATAAGAGTGCCTTTCCAAGGTTTTTTTGCTTTCGGTTGTTTTTTCTGGACGATTAAAGGAATAGTCGATGGTATTGAAGAAGGGAGGCTGGGGGATGGGAGCAGAGAATAGTCACAGACACAGCAACACAGACAGCAGGGAGGACCCAGGCGAGCCAGCATTCCCTTACTGAGCACACTCGTTCCAGCCGTGACCCTTCCCTGCCCAGACGACCGCTAGCAATACATGTCTGCATGGCTCTCCGGTGACCTTTGAAATGACAGTCCTTTATATGAGTGTCCAGATGGAGCAGAACAGCAATAGTGCTAACTGATATGTGTGTAACACACACCAGTCATAACACAGCCCCCGACTGCAAAGCAATCCATAGTGAGAAGCTGTTGCCGTCTCGGTCAAGGAAGGGGGGTGGTGGTGTGCTAGTGGTGGTAGTGGTGGGGAGACCTTCATTCATCTTTTCCCCGCCCTTCATGTTGATGTTCATGGCTTAGACAGAGGACTGACAGCCTTACAGGGGGCACATGCAGCTAGATAGGGCCTGGTATAGTGGAGTTTGTGCCAGGGGGCTGGCATGCCACATTAGGAAAGGATGAAAAATAATGCTGGCGAGACTGTTGTGTCCATCCTTTGTTGTCGCCATACCAACCACAGACTGGTTACTCAACTGTCATGCCTGTTGTGCAAACCCTGCACAGGCAGAATCCATTGAAGTCTTCTGATATTTGTAAGAAAGGTTTTTTTTTCACACAGAGAGCTGTTAAATATTCCCTTTCTCGCATAGTGTGCACCATGACAGTGTCCAACACAGATGTTTTCTATGTATCTGATAAAAATGTACAATTTAAGCAGTATCCAATTTAAACGTATTGTTAAAGGATTACAAAATTTTGATCCTTGTCAGATGTTGTGAACTGTCTCTACGGGAATCCCTGTACCACAGCCAATTCTCTGGGTCTGTTTCAGGCTTGTGATCCATGTGTTTGTGCAAAGCCGTGCTGTAGGTCCAGACAGCCACAGCAACAGTATGAGTCACTACGCTAGGCCACAGCACCCCCTAGCTAAGTTTCCAAATATCAAGCTCAACTTAGCACTGGAAACTTTATCTAGTAAAACAGACAAGACAATAAAAAATCCAAATAAATTCCACAGTGAAACATTAAGGGACGTCTACCAAAACCAAGGAATTTCTTTTAAGGTTTTCCAAATGTATATTTTAACTACAAATATGGATGAGGGTGATACTTACTGTCTCCTTAGCTGTAAATGAACAGTATTTGTTTTTCAGGATGCTAAAATATTATAATGTCTCCATCATGATAAACCTCTTGCATCCATATGGCTATACATTAATAAATATGAATAGTTTCTAGGATGCCCCCCCCCATTGATATAATGGTTTACATATTGTCCTGTACTTTAATAAAACATTTAATGTAATATAATCTACATTTAAAAACAGTATGAAGGCTATGAATATACTATTTGCTTGCATATATCAATTCATTAGTTATCATATCTAGAGGTTTTTTATTTGGGGGAGGGGTGGGTGGGTGTCCACAATTGTCCACAAAATGTTTTCCAATAGAAAAGGACTTAAACTTTTAACATCAGAGAAACCACTATAAAGTACAACTAGAATAATCAGACTAGCTTTTCATCAAAATCAGTAAATGTTTTGGGATATTAATGCTGCAGCATTGTAGAGAAATAAAATAAAACTCAAAGCATAGCACTTGTAAAAGATTTCTACAGTTCGCCCTGTAAAACAAATGCTGAAAATAGAGCCTTTGTGCCATTTGTCATTTTTATATTCTCCTGAAATTGAGAATGAAGAGAGATGATGAGAGAGGGAGATGATGAGAGACAGAGCACGATCTATATTTTTGCTCTTAAGTATTTGCTCAGTGCTCAATTCTTTATATGTGACATGACTGGAGTCCAGGATGTCACTTTACATTTCTGATATATAGTTATCTATAAAGCTGTTCAAACTGTTTTCTGTGGGGTACAGATAACCTTCAGGTCTTTCTGACCGATCGGGTGTGCAATGCTGTGCTGTGAATGTGGACTAAGATGTATGGAGGAAAAGCATGCACATTTGAACGCCCAAGTCAACAACCTGTATTGTCGTTAAATCAAAAGGGAAAATTTCAGAAGGAACAACCAATGTCTCAGAGTATCTGATTTAAAAAACACTTGCAAATAACTGTCCGTCAAATCACATTCAGTGAAAATATCACCACTTCACCAAAAATAGAAACACGAGCAGCATGAAAGACGTAGAACAGACATCAGTCGGTAGTGTTATGGACAGAGAAAACAAATGATAACAGAGTGATAGTAAGGTGGGATTACGTAAAATGGAAATTCTCACATTAGAAAGTTTACCCCTTCATCTGTGAAAGAGAACAGGTTAGCATGTCTTCATTTAGAAATGAAATGACTATGAACAGAATGACTTCAGAGGTAAACCTAAGCAGACTGTGGTCGAGATTGGAATGGAACACACCACCATTGCACCAGCCAAATAGTTTAATAACTATATGACACTACATACTTTTTTAAAAAATTCTCAAGATATTAGCTCTTCACAAATAATCTAGATTGCTGCATATGTATATGGGTAGGGTTTTTTAAGACTATGGAAGTTTACACTAATATTTACACCATAACCTGTAAGGCTTTAGATTATGCCAGATCATCCTGGGTACCATACACTGACAGTCATGCATTAATTCACACCTAGGGGCAATTTAGCATAGCCTGGTCTGTTGTTTGGGAGAGGAAGAAAAACCAGAGTACCCAGTGGAAACCCATATGGAGACAGAGAGAACACTATGGTCTACATTCAAAATACACAACATACAGTGTTACGCAATATCGGACCTGGTTAATTATGCTGCCTTTATGAGAAATAGCCATGATTTCTAATGCTTAATGTGAGTTCTCACCTGAGGATACTACTTACAGGGTAATACAAAAAAATAGTGTCAGAGAATGGTTCAACTTTGATACGAAACATCAATAAAAAGCCTGAATCTAGGAAGGCTGTGAGACAATGTTATATAGTATAATAACCTTTCCAACAACCAAAATTGGCTGTGACCTTTTTCCTAAAATCACAGCAATGGCTGCTCATCTGTCAGAGGTAAGATCAGAGCTTAAGAGCAGCCTTGGAAAAACATTTGGGCTAAGAATGGACTGGAGTATCAGTCAAAAGGTGATTCCCACCGAGTCTCCATGCCTAGATCAGGTTACCACTGGCTAGCCACATGAAAGAGCCCCAGTAATCCACATACACAGGCGTCTGCAACTCCCCCTCGAGCCCCTCGTCATAGCTTCCTCACCCCTTTACCCAAAAACAGGAGCAGTACCAGTGTTCCACAAACTTCAACCTCAACGCGAAGGATTATAAAACCCTATGTATGAACTCCCTTGGTTAGCTCAGCCTACCAAGAAAGCTGTTTTTCTCCAGGGTCGCTTCATTTGGCTATAGATCCCGGGGCCACTGAAGGGTGTGGGGAGGTGATCAGACCCCCAAATAGTGCTGGGGGAGGGAGGGGTAGATGGGTGGGTGTTGCAGGGTGGGGGGGTTTGCAGCTGTAAATCTTGATGTCACCAATGAGAAGGCAAGTGCAAACCATTATCATAAATCTGACAAACGCTAATTTGATGGGAGTCTGTATCTGTCTGGACTGGCTGGTCTAGACAGCCTATTGAGAGATCCTACAGCAGGGGGAACTGTTTATTCCCTCACCACGACCATCTGGATATAGCAATATAAGCTGCTTAGACTGAACAAAGTGGGCCATTTCCATTGTCATTGTGAAGGGTATGTTCTTTCAATGACTCTCAAATACAATGTACATTACGCTGGGCATTCCAGGACTGAATAATTCTAATTCATCCTTAATTCTATTTCTGCTTTTTAAAAGCCAGTTTTTCAAAGCATGTTGAAAAGAGGTCACTTTTATATATTCATACCTGTGATATACTCAGGATGAGCCAGATGTGAAACTAATTTTAGGCCTTATATTCAAACTGATGTTAAGAGGGGCTGGAAAATGTCACTCAAAGAGCACAGTGAGTCTATCCAGAAGGGTTTAAGTGAGGCATGTCAGTGATGGGTCCAAGAATATTGGCAGCTCCACCGTTCACCACATGGCCCTCTGGGTCCGATTCATACCATCTCTCAAGCAGGTTGCTGTCCAAAAGTTTATCTCTAGCCACACTGTGAATTTTATTAACCTTTGCGCCATGGATTCTTGCTCCTTGTAATAATTAATCCCATGTTAACTAAAATAGCACCAAGAAAGTCTTTACTACTTTGACTCTTTTTCCAATCTGACAGCAAAACAAAAGATGGTTAACCTACTGTGAAATGTTTTTGTTGGCACTTATTCTCACACAAATGTTGGGTAATCCTGTCTTTCTGCATAACTGGTCAGGAAAGAATGAAATGGCGACATGAGAAATATGATCTGAACAGCACATCCTGCAGAGCCTTTGAGAGAATATCAGGACCCACATTGTCTTCCCTGGTGAAATAAAGAGTAAACATTTATCCATCTGAAGATTATCCCAGAACAAATGTAACTTTGTCACCCTGTTAACAATGCACAAGAACAAGGATCAAGGGTTGGGGGTGTTTTTATGTTTCTTCCCCAGCTAGAGAAGAGCAGTGGGGGTGGAGCAGAACTTTGAACTATGCATTTGAGAATACAAATTTCCTTAGTTTGGGCATATTAGCATAAAGCCACCAAAATTTTGGTTTTCAAAACACAAAAAAAAGACAAAAAGATATTTTGCACACCAACATAGAGGATCAAAGCCAGAGGGCCTCCTTTTGAATGAATTAATGAATGAATGTAAGAAGGCCAACATTGTGGAGGGACCCTAAAATAAAGATATGGCTGAGAGTACCCACTATATCATCCATCACTATTTTTTTCAGACCATGAGTTCTGTGCTTTGGATGGCACATTGTTCTAAAAAGAAATTGGAACAAATCTATTTTCCAGGGGTAAAACATGGAAAAAATTGTTTAATCCATATAACCCCTCCCTAAAAGACAAGACAAGAAATCTCTGAACAATGAAGTTGTTTTCATATATACTGCAATATCCAGGAATTGTGCTGATATCGTACAGTGTGTTGTATGCATTTTTTTTTAATTCCCACAGAAAATGGCAGGCCATAGACAATTTGATTTCTTCATGTACACCATCATTCAAACTAATTAAAGCTGTGATGATTATATAAGACACAATGAATTACTCTGTCATTCTGACATTTCTCAGCATTAACTGATGAACATAGCATAAACACGTATTCAGGCCAAAGCAGTTATCCAACCACATATCTTGCTTGTGGGAAAAAAGAGACAACCATTTCTAACATGCTTCTTCATCAAATTTCAAAGGCAGTCAATACAACCAACATGTTAACCTTCGCAATACAAGAGCATGCTTATTCCCAGGGACTTCATTGTACAGAGTTCGGCAACTTGAATGGGCCTTCATTAAAGGGAGTTTGTGACAACAGTTTATTATGCAAATAGCCATAGCCCCTTCACCCTTCATTGCCGCACCACAAAAAACACACCCCACACACTATACTGTTGGAATATTTAACAAACATCTTCTGTGCATCTCTCTCACTGTGGCGATTTTCAATCCGAATACAAAATCAACTTCAGCAGGGAAGGATCCATAATGGCAGCCATTGTGGTCTCTAAGTCCAAATGGTCTTTTTCCATCAAAGAACCTCCAGAAGGTTCTTGCTGGCTGCAGCTGAATGCCTACTTAGTCCCCATCCTGACCCCTGTGGTAGGCTTGAACCCATGCAAGGGACCCCACAATAAAATAGTCAATTAGGCAAAAATGCATGACAGTGAATTTCTGCATTGTTTCAATGATGGTAATGAGAGCCTTTCACCTCCCTATGAGACATCTGATGTCTGTGTATGTTCCAAAGACCACAAGGTTAATGAGAACTCATTGCTATGGTTCTATATGCCACTAAGTATCTTTGACACCCTTGTTTTACAAATTCTGAGAAAACTATATACATACATGTTACTCAACATAATATGTATTATATATATATATATACTGTATATATACTGTCCATCACACATTTTGGTTCCAGTACCTCAGAATAAGGTTACCACCACAAAATACAAATATGCTTAATCAGTTTATTGTAATGATTTATCACTACTAATTGTTAATCACTACCAATTTCACACTCTCCACTACTTTTGGTTTTAATACCAAATGACAATGTTGCCTGTCTTCTTTGTCCACCTTTCTTGAGATATCAAGACTTGATTTGTTGAAGGTTGTAAATTTGTAAATGTGTAAATTTAAGTATTATCAATGTGGCATATGAAGTATTTTGTATATGAAGTATATGAAGTATATGAAGGCAGTTTTGTGTATTTGGTATATTGGCAAATCAGGATGTGACTGTTTTGTATGTGACTGGATTAATTGGTTGCAATTATCAGTATTCATCTGACATGGACATTGCTATGACTACTATGGACAATAATGCAAATTGCCTGCCGATATGTCCAGATACCCTACCCAACATTTCTGGTGTATCTCCCAAGCTCTACTCGCATGACTCTGAATGATGTAAGTAATAAAAATGAAACCTGAAGTTGAAACCTTTCCAGTAACAGCATGTCCTGAAGTACCACAGCAATTTACCAACAATATAAACTTTTTTATTAATTAAAAGCTGATACATGATACTTTTCATTCCATTTATAATTATATTTAATGCTGTGCACTACCCACAAAACAAGTTAGTTCATTAGTTCAACACTTAGCAACAGTTGCTCCCTCACTAGCCCCTTGTTGAGTGCAAAATCATCTCTCCTGAAACTTTCTTGTGCTGATCCTGGAGACTCATTCCAAAAATCTCCTCATGGAAAACTATACCACAACAACAATCACATATTTGAAATCTATTTACATGGAATAGGAATATTCATAGGAATGTTAACATTATAGATGGAACAAATTCATATAAAGCTTGCCATTGGAACAATCATCAGAGCTGCTGTTACAAGAAATAAATCAATACCTTCTAATCAAAATCCGAATCAAGCATTAAGAAGTGTTGTGGTATAAATGGAAATAATGCCACAAAAGCTGTTGGGTCAGTGTAAGATGTTAGCATGCCCACAGCTATTCCAGTCATTCTTACTACCAATTTGGAACGAAACCAGCATGGTGTCTTAGGGGTGAGCCCTCGGCCATACATGTTATTCTTACACTAAGGAATCAGGGGATTTGTACGACACCGGGAGACAAAAGGTTCTTAAGTGCCAAAAGCAACATTTAACCACACCTTTGTGAAGGCTGGGGGGGGGGAAACCCTGCTGTCTGTTGACATGAGGAATGTCATGTCTTACTATCTGAGAACATAGTAGTATATTCGATCATATGTGTCACATAGCCTGGGAGTTAAAGACAAACCTAGTTTTTCCCTCACTTCCAAACCTGATATATATCCTAATACATGCATTAACAAAAAACCCAACTTGAACAATCTTCTAAAATTGCTAAAATATGTGTTAGAGCTAATAGTGTCTGCCTTTAGTAGAACTCCTCTGTAGTGTGAGATGAACAGTGACAAGTCTTGCAAACAGGATTCAGACAAACAAAACAAAATCACATGATATCACAATGACCCGTTAACCAAACCAAATATTCCCTTTCATTATAAAAACCCATATAAGTGCAACCTTCTTACATGTCCCACACTGCTGATTGTAATGTGCTGCAAGAGGCAAGAAATTAGGAAGAAATTGTTAAACAGGCCAGTATCCCTGCAGCTCTGCTTTTCCGTGCTCTAACACACCTTATCCATGTGCAGGAAGGGACTGCTCAATGTGTTTGTACTCCCAAACACATTCCATATTGCCATAGGAAACATGGATCGAGGCTGTAAGACTTGTCGTCATACATAAGGAATTACCGCAAAGCTGTTGCCCACAAGGTTGAAATCATCTGGACTTAGAACTAGAGGCGGTGACCTAGAGCCATTACCTTGTGAATGCCTGCTGTCAGTTGATGATCAATGGATTATCCTACATGGTCAAGGGCCAGGTCCATGTCTAGTGTTCTACAGCACTGTAGCTGTCTTAGTTTACAAACACTGGTGTTTCTTAGGCCAGTGCCTATGCCTGTTTAACTCTGGAGCCAGTGCTCACTCAGTTTAAAAACCTGCTTCATGAGCCATTTTGTACAGTATGGGTAATTGGTCGTGTGATTTCTGCCCTTGTGTTCAGAGAACAAATCATGTAGTCTAGGTAGCAGTAATATCACTTGTCATACAGTGTAAAGCCCAGCTTAGGCAATGTGTTAAACCAGTGAAACTGAATAAGCAATCAAAGATTATAGTTAAAGTCATAATCTGTTAATTTATTAATTAAATTTGATACTTGAAACTTTTTTTCTTTGTACTGTAGACATCCATTATAGACGATGAAAAATGTACAATTTAGTCCACAGGAACTTCAACAGGAAGTTGCATCATCCAAATTTCTTGAAGATCATAATATCTCTGTTGTGATGGGATATTAGAGATGTGTAGAGATAGTTAACCATATTTTGTGTATTTGTGTAATCCTGTGCTTATCTCATTGCTTTTGAATGAGCAGGGTTAACCATTTTTTGAACTGTTAAAGACATTGCCTCTTATGTTCAGTGTTGGGGAAAAAACATTTCAAGGACTAAATTTCATCTGAATCTTGGAATCACCCATTAATAGGCAGATGTAAAAATATCTTTTGTCACAATGACAATGAAATTAGTCCATACGTAGGCAAAGTGGTAACAATCAAGCTAGCACTTTAACAGTGGTGCTTCCACCACCCCCTCCCACACCCCCCAATAAAGGTCACTCTTACTTATGTGTTATTTTATGCTAAAGAATGTTCATTTAAAAACTTCAATAAAATTAAATTGACTAAAGTTTGTGAGATTCCTCTGGACGATTATAGCTGAAATTAAAATTGGACGATTATAGCTGAAAAGACTTTTACTGAGCCGACTCTCTAGTGTGCCACCTTTAAGAAGCAGTCTTGGTTGAAATGTGGTTAATAAACTGTTTGGTTTGGACTGAAAATGTTCCTCACCCACTCACATGTAGTTCATATGGAAGACTACACAAAGATGAATTTTATTCCTACCAGATAAACCAGCACAAGGTTTGAACACCTGCTTCAGGTGTGAACAAGTAAACTGCAAAATCTAGACACAGATTTCCCAATGACTGGGTTGGAAAATATTGTTCACCATTAACAATTACATAATAGTATTCAAAGCAGAAGTGGACCTCTATTGCTGAGACTATCCATCATCGAAACAAACAAATAAATGTAATAAATAACATGTGCAAGACATGACTTTTTCAGCCAGCAAAAATCCTGACTAAAGTTTTTTAACTTTAGTTAAACTTTAATTGAACTTTACAGTAGACTTCTGTTTTATTTAATGTTGACTTTTTATTTAAAGCTTACTTTTTAATTTTAAGTTGACTTTTTCTTTGATTTACTTGTTCATTTTATTTCATTCTATTTATTGAAGATTATTAATATTTTCATTAATTATTCAAAATATACAGGGGTTAGACAATGAAACTGAAACACCTGTCATTTTAGACCACAATAATTTATTAGTATGGTGTAGG
>JAOVYV010000027.1:6264060-6282115 GCA_025674545.1 Hassar affinis
CTAGGGCCACTTTAGAGATGCCAATCAACCTAACATGCATGTCTTTGGACTGTGGGAGGAAACCGGAGTACCCGGAGGGGTAATAACCACAGAAAGGGGTAACCACAGAAGGGACCCAGACCGCCCCACGCGGGGATCGAACCCGGGGCCTGTGAGGCGACAGTGCTACCCACGGAGCCACCGTGCTGCCCTCAGAAGAATAATTAATAACTGATAATAAATGGTATTATGATAATGGTGGGTTGTAATTTAAAAACTTCTTTTTTGGGATGGATCCCTGGGGATCCCCAGAGCTCACTGTTGTATCTAGAAAGTCCACAAATAAGGGTGTAACAGAAATAAACAACGCAGCACTTCACAGAATGTAGGTTTATTCTACTAAAGGGAAATAAAAAAAAAACCCTGCGGAATTCACCACTAACAAACAGAGCACTTTCAGTTTCAGATCAATTACCCCTTTTCCAGTCTGCTGAAGCGTTTCTCGCTTTATCACCGAGCGCGGTCACGCGTTTACGCTGCGCACGGCGGCTGCTCTGATTGGCTGTTTCATGCCTGCGCGTCACCGCCGACTAATCCCGTCTTCGGAGCGCGCTCTTTCGCCACGCTCATTTCTGTGCGAGAGCGCAGCGCGTCCCGTGTACTCACTGTGGAATTACTCCTCCTCAGAACAGCGCGGGATTTCAGGATTTATCGGTGTTACTTCACTGGGTTCTTCACTCACATGCAAGAGAAAATAAACCCGTGAATAAATAAACTGCGCGCGTCCACGTCCAGCGCCTATTGGTGCACTTTGACACCGAGAACGCCACGGAGTTGGACTTCAGCCTAACAGGCACTTTGGAGGTGAGATCACTGGATCGATTTCACGCGGCTTGCCCGGACCACAGCACGGTCTGTCTCTCTTCTTGGTGTACAGGATAATGTGTCGTGGTGTGCTCTAAGCCTGAGCGAGCTCTAGTAAGCAATAAGTGGTTAAACTTTAAGATGAACAGCTCTCACAAGCTCTGAGAGGAACACTGTAACCTTCTTATGCATGTGTGTTTGCATCTGTGTATGCATGTGTGTATGCATGTTAATTTTTTTGAGGATTTGCATTGAAGCATGTTAATTTAAACCAATGTTTAAATGTAGCACAAACCTTAATGTTCAGATATAAAGCAAGTGTTTTAGTACATAATATTTCCCATCAACTCTACTGCCTTGTCCAGTTTCACAGGTATCCATGATACGATGCTGAGGAAGGAATACATGCTACACTGCAGGCTGCTTATTATTATAATATGATAAATGGATTCCTTTCATTACAGGCTTTATATATTACATACCGGAGGGAGTATATAACCTCTACCCTAAAGGGTCATACGGAGACGGCTCTCCCGGAGAAGCGTTTTACTTTTAACCTGACCTGAATGTGAACTGAAGTTACATTTAACACTCCGCTGCATGTGTTGCAAATAACGTTTGTGCCTCCTCTAATAGACCAACATGACCCAGCGAGGTGTTAGACCTCCTGATTTGTCTGCCAGGTCACCAAAAGGTTCTTCCCAGTGAGCAGGATAATTACGAGCACAAATCTGCAACGCTCGCCAAGGCATTTTCTTCCCAGCACGACTAGTTTACTAGTAGTTTTCAGTGAAATGAGATCTTCATGGCGAGACACACAAACTCTCACACTTGCTTTAACGGGCTGGAACGGAAACCTGAAACTGAGTAAGGATGTCGTTTGTCATGTTAAGCATTAAAGGAAAATTCAGTGCAGATATCAGGAACAGACTCTATTCCAGTGTTCATGCTGTGTTGGCTGTATTGTTACCTAACTACTCTAATGGTATTTTTTAAAAACTCTTCTACACCTAAAATTCCTTAGGGTTATAGTACTGTAAACAAGGAGGAGCTCTGTTTGTTTAGTTCCCTTTGAGTGCCTTTAAGCACCAGCTTTATCACAGCTGCTTGCAGAGAAGTGTAAGAATGATGTCTGTCTTCTGTCACCAAGGTCATTTTTTTGACCTGATTTATGGCCCAAACTAAACAGCACCTAATGGTCTGGGCGAGGGTCTTTAGACCAGTAAGCCTTTATGTTCAGAACGTACATACCACACCTTAAGGTGAAGATGAGAGGACCACAACAAAATCTAGAGGCTGTGTTTATTTTTTTTTTCTATCCACCTGATACTAATGTGCTAAATGCGCGTGTCAATTACACACGGATGTAGCCCAATACAGTTTCCATGCACGTATAGGGAAGTGTCAATTTCCATGTTACCAGTTCCTCATTTGAAGAGAAAGTCCCTTATGACTTCTCTCGTCACATGGACCATGATCATCATGTGATATTGATATAAATTTCCAGTTCGGAAACTGCCCTATATAGAGTCTTTAGGCTATATACAGAACTTGTGGTCACAGCTTTTTCAGGAGTTTTCAGTCTACCAGCCAAAAAGCCTGTGATCGTCTTCATTGAAGAAACAAGCCATGACACCGAGTGCTTGCACCTGCAACTGAAGAGCAAACACTGTCAGCTGCCCTACTAGTAATTAGCTCCTGCTTTGTTTTACGCTTTTATAGGATTAGCTTGTACAGCAGCTGCCACTTATTGAGAGGGTTTGTGCTTGTGAGGACTGTGGTGATGTCTTGGTGGCCTGTGGAGAGATGTGTAAAAGATCTTGCGTGTTGATCACTGGCAAATCATCTGTGAACCAGAGTACTGCCAATAATTAAACAAAAGCAACTATTATTATTGAGGCATCTGTTCTTTAGCTGTTTGTGTGTTAGAGTCTAACTTGGCAGCAACAACAAAAATCTCCAAAAATCACCAAATTTGTTTGAAACTTTGTTTCCTGACAGTAGTAATAATAAAATACTACTCGATTGACTGGCTACTAATGATTGCACCCAGCCTAATATTATTAATATATTATTAGCTCAAACATTAAGATTGAAGTGAATTGAGGTAAATCCAAATAAACATTTTATCCAATATTCTGTAAAATAAAAGAATATTCATAAAGATTTATATGACAAATTTTAATCTAGACAATTCGAGTACTTCCAAAGCTGTTTTTATTACTTTTACTGTTTCTGTGCATTTGTGTAACAACCATCCAAACTTGGTGGCTGCAAACAGAACCAGTTTGTTTAGGGGTAAAAATAATCACACTTCATGTTATGCATTTTAAGTGATGATTGAGAGGTTGGGTGTGGTTAGAGTTGTCACCAAGCTAGTATTTCTAAAGAGAAAGACACTTTGCAAAGTTTGCAAAGGCATGTATAATTATTTTTCGCAGATGAAAGCATGTAATCATAGTCACTGATTTATTGTTCTGGTCTTCTCGTTTCATTGAAATGGTGAGATTGTGGAACACATGCTACAACAGATGCGTGTGGGGGCACAGCTCTGACTTATAGCACCCATTTTAATGCTAATATCTGTAGTGTTGCAAAAAGGGGGGTATGCAGATAAAACGTATGGCCACCCCCTATTCCTCGAGTACCCGTGTCTAACTCTGGCACTCTTATGCCTGCAGCTAAATGCCGTCTGAATAGGCAGGCGTCCATTGGGGCTTGCCATTATGTGCAGGTCCCTGGGCGCCTTGTGCCGTGACTGAGAAGGCCTTTATTGATGGGCCCATGTGTCCTCCTGAGGCTGTCCCCTGTCTCTAGGAATCTGCCTGCTCCCATAAAGCAGCAGTGAGATGGCACTACATCTCTAGCTTGAACTGACATTAGGCTGAATACAGTACACAAACTCCTTTGACTCAGAAAGTGCCGGGGGTGAAGGGTTGCACGAGGAAGACGTGAGAAGTATGTGGAACAACATGTCTTCGTTCTACCAGCTTAAACATTCCCATGGTACGTGATGTTTTCAGAAGCACTGATTCTGATAGGTCAGTGTGTTCTGTTTGTCTCATTGCAGTAAATAGGTTCTCTGTGTTGAGCCTGAATTAGGAGTGAATTATTTTGTTTTTAAGCCACAGCAGGAGACTCTGCTAGCAGTGCACATAGTCCTGTTGTGCTATTATGGAGGATTAGAAAGTTTGTGTGTGATGAGATCTTGTGTATTAAGAGTGGACATTAAGTGTATTAAGTGAAACGGGCAAGGTGTTTGCAGATCTAGATTAATTATATAGGATGTATCCCCATGAGTGCCCCTTCAAAGAAGAGTAATTTTCCACTCAACTTCCCATAATGATTTCAGGGACCTTGTGTTTCATGCAAAGGTAAACAAAATCGTGACTAGCGGTTTAAAAACTGGACTGCCATTTTAAAAATGCCTGTGTGGCTTTCAAGACTCTTTAGAATGTGGACTAATTATATCCTGTCGGTCCTTCAACAGGACATAATGCCTCAAACGCCACCATTTCCAGCGATGTTTGGGTCCAGTGGCTACAACAACAACCTCTACCAGACAAAAGAGGAGGACTACAGCGGCTTATATTACCATGACAACAACCTGGTGTCGGGGTCTCTGGAGGCCCTCATTCAGCACTTAGTACCCACCGTGGCTTACTATCCTGATGTGAGGACTGGTTTATATCTCTTATAAACATAACATAACATAGCATAACATATACAGTCAGTAGTCTAATCATTATTCTGTGCTTATTTGCATAGCGCTTAATTATTTCTACCTGGTTTTAACCCACAGAGGACGTACATCTTCACATTCCTGCTCAGTTCCCGTCTTTTCATTCATCCACATGAGCTCATGTCTAAAGTCTGTCGCTTGTGCACAGACCATCAGCAGACCATCAGTGATCCTTCAGCAGACAAGGTAAGGATATACCTTACCTATAATCACCCAATCACACGCGAGATTACACGAATACCAGAACATGTGCCGATATTGGATAATGACAACTTTTTTTTTTATTATTAGATGAGAATCAAAAAACTTGCACCCAAGATCTTGCAGTTACTAACAGAGTGGACGGAGACATTTCCCTATGATTTCCAGGATGAGAGGACAATGAAGAGTCTAAAAGACCTAACACGTCGGTTGAGCAGTGAAGATGAGGTGAGTGTGCCATCCAACACGCGCTTTTGGTTTAGGACGCGAGTACGACAAACTCAAACCAGAACTTCTGTTCCCGCTATGAACGTTAATTTATAGCACCAAAAGCTGACACTCAAGTGGACTGCTGCGTTCCTTAAAATCCCACCGGATGCTCTAAAGGCGTTAAACTAGTAGAGGTCCCAACACGTGGGGTGAAGCAAGAGTCACTTCTTGGGGGAGGGGAGCGATTTCTCCAGTTCCAAAGCAGTTTGTCGTGTCTGACAAGGAGAGGGAGAGAGAGAGAGAAAGAAAGAAAGCTTTATTGTTCAGCTGCTTTTGTCTCCTCTGGTGCTCCTCCACATGCTGCATTTAAATAGTTCCATTAGAGCCGACTTGAATGTCACTGCTTTAGCATTTATTTTCTGAAAAAGGGGATTTCTTTAACTACTGAAAAAAACGTGCATATTGTTAGTCATAAATTCCATATAAAGTGCACCTGAAGTGTAGTACACTGCAGTGAGAAGCACCATCAAGTTGCAAGCTAGAGGCAGGAGGCTAGACAGGGCAGACCACTGAAGAAACAGAACAGACACCCGTGAGCTCAGTGAAGTTATATTTCACTCTTCTGAGACTTTTCTAATACATGGGTGTATGTTTGTACAAGTGGTCTTTTTAATCAGTCACACCCAGGAGAAGCTAATGGTGAAAACACACTAAAACACACAGCTACAGCTTAGTCATTATAAGTGTCGAGTTTCTATTAGATCTGTGTATTTGTGTCTGAGCAGACTCATTCATGCGTTGGGTCAGCGTTATGTCAGTGTTAATACAGTGCAGCTTCTGGTAATGTACATAGCATTTCTAACATACTAGGAGCCAGGAGTTCATCACAAGTGTATTCCTGCTGCCGTTACAGCTTGTACCCTTTTCTTTCATCTATGCATCCTTATTTTTCCTGAGCCAGCCAGTAGTAAGCAACATCTTGACATTGTGCTACCGAACGTTGGTTTTTGGCTAGATTGAGCCTAGAATAAATACTGTAACATCTGTCTCCAGACCACAGTTGGGTCCTTTGAGTCTCGGTGCGCGGAGACTGTCATTATGGATGTGGTCTTCTATATAGGGAAGGCAGAGCCCAACGTAACCATGCTCTGTGATTTGTGCTTGACCAGTGGCTTCAGTTCACCTTTTGCATAGGCTGTGTTTACGCCAGAGCACAGCAGGTCATACCACGAGGTCCGCTGTCACATATGCCGTCTCTTTCCACAACAAGCGAGAGATTCCCTGCTGTTTCAAAATGTCAACCAGTTATCTTCATGAATTGTTTCTAAAAATAATCGCCTCTTGCTCTTCTTTGTGGTGAAGCCAGAAGCTTTCAGAAGCATTATTTACCCATGTACCATATTAAACCAATTAGCATGATCCTTGGGATCTTGTTATGCATGGAATTCAGGTTTCTTTAGCCCAGGATGACTTATTATATCCTCTAGGCTGTGAGGCCACAGAGAACCAACAGTCTGTCATTACCAGCTCATCACAACAAGATTGAAAGACTGCCTACAATTTCCCACGTTTCTTTACAGAGCTTCACAGAAATCTGGCTGCATTTCACCTCAGGTCCATGACAAGACACTCAAAGTCACGACTGCATACTATGAATTCAGATTCGCATGAGGTTATATTAAACAGCCTGAATGGTTTTTGAATCAAGTAAAGGTTTTAAGATTTTGAATGGACGTAAGCAAGTCCATCAGATATCTATACTGGCTACTGTTAATCCAGTCAGTATAATATGTTACCATTGCTGCACAGTGAACAGTGTCAAGCTTCTGTTATTATATTACAGGACCTCGGGGACAGGGTTGTGAGAGGAAATGGGTAGCCTGCCAGTTCTATTAGACGGTTTCTAAGAGGATATCTGTGGACAGCTCTGCTCTTGCATAACACTGCAGGATGTCTTTACATAACCATCCGACTCAGCATAACTTTAGCTCTTTTAACTCTCTGGCCAGTCAGATCAAGTGGCAGTTAAATTAAATGCTTGACCAATCTAATTTAAAAAAGGCTCGTTATGCACCTGAGGATCCCATATCCCGTGTGCCACCACCATCCTCACTGATAATGTTGTGTTTGCATCATATGTCTTTGTCAGTCATCTTTCTTATCTCTGCAGGCCACATTTCTGGTTGTTATTTTCTGGTTGATCACTGTTGTGTAATGGTCAGCATTAAAAAGGAGCATAGTTTTAAATCTTGGTGCAAACTCAGCACTAATTTTACTCTTCCTTTTTGGTCTCTCTAGAGCTATCGGAAAACAGTGCAGCAGATGATGCAGGCCCTGATCCGTAAACTCACGATACACAGTCAGTACGAAGAAAACTTGGCCAAGATCAACTCCACCGTGCCAGACAGACTGATGGTTTTAAAAACCAAGCCTCAGTCTATCCAGAGAGACATCCTGACCATCTGTAATGACCCTTTCACTCTGGCTCAACAGCTCACACACATTGAGTTGGTGAGTTCATGAGCTTTCTCTCTGCCTGGTCCTACAATTGTACCTGCATACCTTTACATAAGTTAACTCGTCTTTCTTTCCATTTTCCAGGAGCGACTGAGTTACATCGGTCCTGAAGAATTCGTCCAGGCGTTTGTTAAGAAAGACCACGAAACGGTAACTGTTCAAGCATTAACTAAACGAGAATTTTCTTTTGTTTGGACTTCTCCCCAGAGTCACCAAAAACAAATATCAAACTCGAACAAATCAATGTAGCTAATATTTGCATTACGCTGAGGTGAGACTGTGACTTTTTACTCGCAGTAAACCGAGAACCTCGGGCATCCACTCAATTTGTCTGGCTTATTTTTTTTCCATGGCTATATTCTAGTCTCTCATGAAACTCCCATCACAAGGTCAGCTCAGACCCACCATGTTGTCAGAAAATACTTGCAGTCAGCTGCTAAGCAACAGGCAATGGAATGACGCATTGGCGCGCTTTTTCTTGTATAGCGTTAGCCGTTTCTTTCAAGTGCTCGAGACGCAGACATGCCTCCATGAGGCTGTCCATCAAAACAAGACATCAGGCTGGGCCACTCTTTGTGTGGGGAATAGCATGGTCAATGCAGAGGAATGCAAGGAATGAGTAGGAGAAGGAAAGTTAGAAACTCGCTGTCAGTAACATGAAACACGAGCATTTAGCCTGTGTGTCTGTGTGAGTCATGACCCACAGAGGGTGGCGAGTTATTCCCAGTCAGTGACTATTTAATAGAGTGCTCTTGTGTTTGGGCTCATAAGCCATTTGTTTTTTCATTTAAATCTCTGTTAAAACATGAATTCTTCAGTAACTGGTATTACTTAGACCATAGCACTGGAATTCTCCATTTTGACTGGTCAGAAGGTGTTGCGCTTTGTAGTTTCTCACTAAAATGACAAGTTGTGCATTGTTTGTTTTAACTTAAGGGCAGTAAATAGAAGCTTGGGAAGAAATGACAGCGTAAAGCTGCTATAGAGTAAATGATAAAAGGGTTATTTTATTTTGAATAATTTCCAAGTACACACACTGTTGTTTATTTCTTACATTTTACACTGCATTTTATCATGAGTTGTTTGATCATTTCCTTTAGTTTCAATTATTGATTACAGTATTGATGTCGGCCTGCATGTCCGAATCTTGTTTTTAACACCACGCAAATCTCTTTGCAGAGCCGTTTTACTGATCGCAAGAAAGCCAGTAACCTGGAGGCATATGTGGAGTGGTTCAACAGGCTGAGCTACCTGGTAGCCACCGAGATCTGCATGGTAAGTTCATTCTATTAGGACAGAGTCTCTCTGTGCCCTTCAATTTCCTATGCAAATTAAGCCAGGAAGCCTTTCATAATGAGAGATAATTACAAAGTACAATAATAACAGAGCCGCTATATAATTTACAGGTTTAATTTTTTTTGCCTAACCCCAGGGAAGGGTTGTCCTTTGTTGGAGTGTCTTATTATTAGTAAAAAAAAAAAAAAGACGTACTTCTAGCTTTGATAATTTGTCCTTGCATGATAAACATTGCTTTTCATTGTTCACCATGCAGCCAGTAAAGAAAAAGCACAGAGCTCGCGTCATTGAGTTCTTCATCGACGTGGCCCGGGAGTGCTTCAATATCGGCAACTTCAACTCTCTCATGGCCATCATTTGTGAGTCCTTTAATTTTTTTTTTCTCAGCCATCACAGAAAAATGTATTTTGCCTAGAAATATGGCTAAGCGTTTGTTCAGCTAAATCATTCACTTTCTTACTAACCATGATAAAGTTGCAAGAATGGCAGACTTTGAAAATCTATCATTTTTAATAATTGTGAAATATTGATGTCAAGAAATGTTTAAAGAAATATCCCGTTAGTGAGTCAGAATAAGGAAGGGCCTGCTTTTTAGTAGTTCTTTGGTAGCAGTGATGAAACACACCCTCGCTAGGTCTATAATAGATTAGTGTAATGATATGACAGTGTACAGGGGTGAAGACACAGCTGCTGGGTTGGAGCCAGGGATCTGCGTGCAGATGGTCAGCACTGACCATCTCGATAGATGAGAGAGGGAAAGATGGGAGGAGGAGTGAAACCAGCTGTCCTTTTCTAGGACTTTCCCTAGAGGCAAACCAACAGGCCAGTGTACTTACATAAGTGTTTGTACTGAGGGAGAGGGAAAGAGAGAGAGAGAGAGAGAGCGAGAGAGAGAGAGAGATAGCCAGCATGTGTTAGAGTCAGCAGCAGAGAACAAAATAGTCATGAGAAAGGTTTAGTGTGTGGAGGCTAGACCATTGTGCTGGGTGAATGGGCCATGAGCACGCGTCCATGGCATGAGGCCTGAACATTATTCTCACCATTTTCAAAGACAGTAGACAGAGGGGGTAGATGGGAGAGATCTGTGCCTAACACCTGTCAGCAGTATAAATGGGTTTCTTTTGTAAACTTGTCTGTAGATGGTATCAGCCTTTTTGTTTGGGTTGATGGCAATGTGTTTTTCATCTTACAGGCAAAAAAACATGGCTGCTTGAAAATAAATTCTAATGAGTAGAATCATTTTCTAAAGAGTAGAATTTTCTGAGGATTAAAAAAATATGATTTAGACCTTAAGTAGTCATTGTAAAATCCTCTGTGCTGTTTCTCCTGCCTGCCCATCCTCCAGAATGAAAACAATAAGATCTGACTCTGTAGTCACTCAGTCATCAGATAACAAGTCCACTGAATGACTCTTGCTTTGGTCATCACTAGACAGATCAGCATAGTACAGAATGATCAGATAGTCTCACTGGTACGATGATCTCATTGTTCTAGCCCTGCTGATCCTACCCAGTTAGTGTTTGTCTCAGTAATAAATACTAACCAGACTTTTAGAGGGAAGTGATGCACCTACTAATGCTATTGTTCCTGAGGATTAGAAGCTGCAAAACTGCAGCTGTGTCAGGAAATGGGACTTGGGTGTGTGCTGACCTGATGTATGTGTCTGTCTGTTCTCTGCAGCTGGCATGAATATGACTCCAGTATCGCGGCTAAAAAAGACCTGGGCCAAGGTCAAAACGGCCAAGTTTGATATTCTGGAGGTTGGTATTACATTTTTTTTCTTATTAAGATGTGTGTGGTTATGAGACATTATGGGGGTGTGATATGAATGTGTAGGAACATGAGTGGGAATAACAAGAGGAGCACAACAATGTTAAATCACTACATATATTGTATAGCACCACTCAGCATGTGTTGCTGCTGTTAAAGTCACTCAGGCATGTGTGGTGTTCAGCCCACGACAGCATGTAGACCTATTCGTTCCAATTAATTATCCTGTGGGTTTTAGCTTTTAGGTGGGCTCAATTCATTCTTCCTACATGCTGCTTATTTAACATCTACAAACTATTATCAGGTTTTGCTACACTTTTACAGTCAGTGAGCTCAATGATTGACTTTTCTAACGTCAACATACACCCACCCCCTTTTCTAAACCATTACAGTCAGGGGGTTCTTCCCAGATTTCAGGGCTTTGGTATTTCAATGTGTGAACAGTTTGGTTAAGGAGACTTCAGGGGGTTTGCTGTCTACATGCTCTCGGTGCTCTGTGATGTATGTTCTCTCCGGCAGACAAGACCTAGTAATGCCATGATCTTTTTCTTTACACACACTGAGATCTGAGGGTTTGTAGATTAAAGGGTTTAGGTGGCTCTTTGTCTTCCCTGTCAAAACCTAGAGTGTAAAAACTGCAGGCATCTTCCTTAAATGGACATTTGAAGAAATCCTGCCATGTTGGACTGGGATTATTTTTGTTTCACACCCAGGTTATTCCTTCACCACTTAGACATCTTGGGCCAATTTTAACATTATAAAAATGGCTCTGATTACCATGTTCCCATGGAAGAACACTCCTAACACTCCTAACTTCAGGTCACTGTTGTAGAAACCTAATCCCTAACTCTCTTTCTGTAGCACCAGATGGACCCATCCAGTAACTTCTACAACTACAGAACAGCGCTACGTGGGGCCACGCAAAGATCTATAACTGCACATACCAGCAGAGAAAAGGTATGTCTCTTGCTGCACAAGTTTTTCTTGTTTCTCAAGCCTGCCCTTTTACTTTTGTTCCACTGCCTTTCCGCACAAATAGCTAGAACATATGTAATTAATCTACGTCTTGTTTTGCTCATGTTCGTCAAGAGGCCTTTTGACATACAAATGGGTGACGAAGTAAAAACATCCTAAAGTGCCTTTGGGGCTGGGGTGCCACAAGCTGCCAGAATAGCTTCAGATGTTTCTCAAATTGTCGTATTGATGAAGGTGTAGAGTACTAACACGCTGGTAGAAAAACTGTTTAATTGTGCTGATATATGGTAAAGTCCATGTCATGTTATTCACACAGTTAATGGGGTAGAGTCACCCTGCAAGAAGCCACTCCCATTAGCATATAGTGTTTCATCATAGGATTAAGGTGATCAGTCAGAAACCTTTGTATGGATTGGAACTGACCTTTTCCTCCCAGTGGACACGTGTTCGCATTTGGATATGTGAAACCATGCCAGCAAAATTCCCTAATAGCTGTATTTTTCCTATAATTTGTCACCTATGTGTATATTGAGCACTTGTAATCAGTATACAGAAACATGTCTGTAGTAATAAAAGATAATGACACAGAGGAAGATTGTATAACAAGATTGTAGCTGACAGAGTTTCAGCCAGCTGTAAAACAAGGACCATATTGGGAACATTGGGAACTGAGATCATCTGTAACACTGCCCTCTATGGACTTTTTGTTATTGCTGTTATCAAGCGCTCCCAGTGTTCTCACCAAATTATGTCTACTCTCAGCTCCAGCCAAAATACGTTATGTAATGAAGCTTCCTCTAAGAGCAATGTGTGGATGGACTGAGCCATAAATGGGTCAGAGTTTTCTGGTGAGACGTCACAAGGGATATGCTGCTTTTTCCTCAAAATGTTCTGTTCTCTGGAACATGGCAGACGGCCAGTTCTAAGAACGACGTTGACGCAGGACGCATTGCTCCAGATTGCCCTCAGTTATCCAGCATTTAGTGACCATATGCAGCATTCCTTCATTGTGACACAAACAGAACATTTTTGTCACATTTTTATCTCATTCTTTGAGATAGTGATGGCCTTTTGTGAATATGGTGTGGGAAGGAGCTGTATTTTCTGTGGTCATAAGACAGAATGTTCCCTCCCAAGAAACCCTGGAATGTTCAACTCTCCCATCTTATTCACTGGGTGGGGGTGTTTGTTGACAGAAGTTTTCTCCTCACAGTAGTGGTGACTCTGCTACTTTGTTTTGCCCAAATCAGATCTGTTTTGGATTTGGTTGTCACTTAGGGGACATGCCGGAGCAAAAGCAGATGATGTTTTGTCTCCTACAGAAAGGCTGCAGACTTAAAAACTTAAACTAATCATTGTAGAAGTCTGTTAACTCTGCATTTGAATTTAAGCACATGTACTAAATATAGATAAACGACATGCTCTCATTTGAATATAGTTAAGCCTTTGTCCTTATGATTGATTTTTCTCTCGTTTAGAAGACACACAGAGCCAGTATCAGCTTTGGGTGTAATGTTGAAGTTTGACTCATCTTACATACTCACAGTAGTTCCTCAGCAACAAAACAATCCTATCTGTGTGGGTTACAGCTGTGGTGAATTGAAACTACAAACATAAGTGCTTTTAAAATATGCTAATCACAGCCTAATCACAGCCAATTCAATACATTATAAAACATCCAACATTTTGTTCATTTTTTTAATCATTGCTCATGTTGATCACAGTGATGTAAAGGTTTAAATGATTAAATGAAACTATTGTTAACTAATGTGTAGCCTCACCACTAGCTCTAATCATGTTTAGGCATCTCTAGGCTTTCTGATCTATCATTATTTGAACTTAAATCCAAAATCTTGCTTGAATAATTCTTTACTTTTTTACGTGCGAGCGGTAGCCATTCTTGTAGTGTTCTTTATGTGCAGACGGAAGCACGGCTTCATTGTGCATTTTCCTGTGGTGGTTTTCAGCACTAGTGTTGCGTGACAACTGAGCTCTTCTTTCATTTACAAGGTGTCTGCCTCTTTCTATGAGTCACTGTAATTGCACGCTAGCGTAGTAGAAACAGGTGTACTTTTGACACGCTACTGGAGAGGTTAACTAAGCAAGCCTTTAGTTTTCACAGAGCATGACCTTGTACTGTATGTTTGCAGGACTGAACCGAACTCATTTGTTTTGTTCATATTACAGATGTTGTCTGGATTGTTTGGTTTCTTGCTTAATAACTGAAATAACTTTCTTTTAAACCTGTTTTTGTGATGATTGCTCTTTCAGATTGTCATTCCATTCTTCAGCCTCTTGCTCAAGGACATCATCTTCCTCAATGAGCGATGTGCTAACCGGCTCCCCAATGGACATGTCAATTTTGAAGTATGTTTTTTTTTATTTCTTTATTTTAGGAAGTAGAAACAGCTATTGTCTATTTTTATTGTTGCATAACTTTGAGTAAACTGTTAGTTAACCATAGCAACGGCCACAGCTAAACTCAGGCCATTGATGCATGTAGATTCTCTGTATGCAGGCTGTGAAGAAAGAGGAAGTCTGCAGTTCTCGCTGTAAAGCTTTCTTGCTTTTGTGCTGTGGGGTGTGTGTTGAATCCTGAGACATGGGCCCAGGCTTTAACATTTGGTGTCTTATTCTGTTTGGCAGAAATTCTGGGAGCTGGCCAAGCAGGTAAACGAGTTCATGACCTGGAAGAACGTCGAGTGCCCGTTTGAGAAGGACCGCAAGATTCTGCAGTACCTCCACACCGCTCCCATCTTTAGTGAGGATGGTAAGTAGTTACCTTTATGCTGAAAGCACACAGTCGGTTAGGATGGTGGCAAGTGCTGCTGAGGGATCTGTGCATGATCTGTGCATGCTGGAACATGACCTAGTCATGTAACTGTAACATGCCTCACCAAATGACTGGTATATCCTCATTGGCTTGTAAACATGTATATGTGTAGTTGAGAAAGGTGAAGACTAGTGCTTCAGTTCAAATGCATTTTATCACATTGACCCTGATCTAGCTTCCTCAGCTGACTACACTATACACCTCCCTTCCCTATCTGTAGCACATGATTGCTTGGCAATACCAGAACACAGTCCTCTCCACCAGCCAGCTCTCGTGTCATACAGTAGCTATGAATGGTGAGGATGAAGGTCAACTCCTCCTCCCTTACTCTGCAGCTTAACACACTCAGAAGAAAGTGCTATCTGTCTCTTCAGTATACATGATATCACCAGACACTCATGATTGGTTAGTGTTTCTTTGATTGACAGGGGGAGAGAGTAATAACATCCCTTCTACCCAGAGAGCATGGCTAATCTGCTGACTAAACACACATGCCTCTGTAATCTGGTGACTACACACCATTACACACAAACTCGCCGCATACCCATCATCGTCTCAAATCTGATGGGTGTTGAGGAAGCAGACAGCAGAGTGCCTTATACACGTCATGTACTCTGATTAAATCAAGTGTCGAGTATTTTCTCCCATGAAAAAAAGCACAGGATAGAAATGAGTCAAAACCAAGGGCACTGCTGAAGTGACACTCTTTCTTTTCTGTTGACAGCTTTGAATCTGGCATCATATGGGAGGGAAGGACCGGAGAACACCATGGAGAAGGACAGATGGAAAGCTCTTAGGTGTGTGAGTGTTGGATTCAATCATTACAACTGAACAACAGTTTATGAATTTTGGGCCTTTGGCTTTAGGCCAAACCTTGTGTTGTGTTGATGTGTCTGTGGATGAAATCACTCAGCTATGATGACACAATTTACACTATAAATGTACAGTTAATTAAGGAATAAAACACTCGGTTGGAAGCTGTTATAGGAAAATAATTAATGTTGGCGTAGTGTGATCAGAACTTAAAAAAAAATACCTGATAATTCCTTTATATTATATATAAAGCATTTATAAAACGTGCATATCTAGCATTAGCAGTGTGAATATAATGAATAACAGTGTCCCAGCACCATATTGAAAAACGCAGCATGGAGCACTGGTAATTGTAGCAAAAGATGACTAAACGCAACCCCTCCCCAGAGTCTGGTGAGGGAGAGTCCACTTGGCTGTGTATGCAGTCACGTTTCCTAACAGCCGTCCAAAGCATAGAGAGAGGAGGTGTTAGAGAGAGGGTGATGGATAGAGAGACGCGCTCTCCCTACTGCGACAGGATCTGCCACATATTAAGGGATTCTGTGTGGCTCAGCAGAATGTGCTCAGGCCCGGGCGAAGACAGGAGCACAACCATCAGTGCTTTAGTGAGCGCAAATTAATTCTGTAGTGGACAGAAAAGAAGAGCGATGAGACAGGAAGAGAGACGCATCATCTCATGTCAAGTAGACAAATGCTTTTGGTTTTGATGTAATGTCATGTCAGATCAGTTCCATTGTCTTGATTCATCTGTTTACTTATTGCAGGTCCTCTCTGCTAAACAGGATGTAGTTCTGCTGAAGAACCGAATCAGTGACGTTAAGCTTGTGGCAAGCCAACGGTGTCCCCATTTTGTCCCTGCAAGAAGTGAGAAGTAGCCCTGATTTTTAAGGGAAATGACAATCACTACTTTGGAAGTGTTTTGTGTACATGATGGACACCTGGGTATTTATCACTTTGTAAACATGATCACTTATTACTGTATCTTTTAAAAATACTAATTTTCCCGGGGGATAAACATGCCGAGTTCTTGATATCCCTTGGCTGCAACTCATGATATGTTTTCTGCAGTTTCATGAGGAATTAGGGTGCTTTTGATGCAAGTAGTCTTCTGAGTTTGCTGCTGGTTGGCCAACTCTGTGAACAGATTATGTTTAAAAAAAAACTAATATTAAAACCAGCATTCTGTGTAATTTGTACCAGTTCTGTATATTGATAGTATACAATATTAATTTAAGTATAGATTTATTTTGTCCATATTTTACTGTTTCAGTTGTTGACATGATTTTTATACCCAAAGTATTTGTAATATGCGTGTGTGTGTGTCTCACGTGTGAGTGACTGCCAAGTGTTGACGAGAATGGCTCGTCAAGGTCTGCCGAATGCACTGGGTGTGTTCAAGGAAAAAAATTCTTTTCTGTTGTGTTAGGCTGTTTGTTGTGATATTTTGTAACATTTGTCTTACCTTTGCCCTGTTCATACGGATTGATGAAGGACACACAAACACGTACATTCCTTATTAGCAGTGTTACTATAGGAACACAATTTTCACTCATCCAACATAGGAATAGAAAACTGCTCTGTTCCACTGAAATCAGAATCAGACACGTTCATCTACCTCCTGTCTACACAAGCTAGTTCTGCTCTTGTGCTACTCTGTGGCCCCCTGGTGGTCATGCCATGAATATATTGGAATTAAATGAACACACTACACTCACCAGTGGAAGACTAGTTCAGCTGCATGTCATTTTACACAGTTATACGTTTTGCTCATCTGCAGCTAAAATTATTTGAAAGAATTGTTTGTTCTCGTTTCCCAGCTGTTTTTCCTTTAACCCTTAAATGATTTTTTACACATGATGTTACACTTTGTCCTGTGTTACTTTGTACATACTCACTTTGTAGCTCCCAGATTTTGCTCTAATATTTTATATTTATTAACTTTGTATGACTCATTTTCAGTGCACTAGCATACCACATGAAGTTAAAGATGTTAATATTGCCTGATGTCTAGTGTACCATGTTAATTGTTTTCTGCTCCTGGGGAATTTTTCCAAAGCTTTATGCAAATAAAGTGTTTTTCTCTCCTGTGTATACCGCTATGTGTTTTCATTGTTTTAATGGATGAGACCCCCTGAAATAAAAATCTCAATGTTTCAGTATAAGAATCCTTATATAAAAATGCATTTCTAGTAGTGCTGTCGAATTAGCGCATTAACTACACTACAAAAAATTGTAAACGCAGATTAAAAATTGGTTAATTTACACAAACTTGCAGCACGGCCAGTGAACCCAAACATTCTGCATTCCGATCACAAGCTGTATCCCTGCTCCCAACACACTGCACAGGGTACAGAATCCCAAGGGCTCTTCATACAGAACTCGGTCATTAAAACGGCTCTATTTGGGACTCGCTACAACGTCATGAGCAGCGCGTCTTGATTACAACACTCGGCTGTATTTAGTATTTAGTATGATAAATCCAACAACGCTGTTCAGACAGATGTTTCATCACATTTATTTCCAAAGTGTCTACAGCATACAGAATCAGTATGCTGTAGACACTTTTGAAATAAATGTGATGAAACATCTATGAAATGTGGGTGATGTATTTTAACTTTTTAATCTATGTTTTGCACAGTGCTCTTAACTCTCGTGTTCAGTGTTAGGATCTCAGAGCTTGTTACCTATCATAAACATTGCTAAAGTTGAAAGGAACAACGGAGAATGAAGTTGTTGTAGTTCTTTTTGGTTTGCTATATTTTTGTACGTTACATCAGTTTAATGTTGACGGAGACAACAAAGGCAACCGATCCGCATAACACATGCAAACTCTTATGTACTTTTTAAATGTATTA
>JAOVYV010000027.1:6336980-6348042 GCA_025674545.1 Hassar affinis
AGCCAAAAACTACTGCAAAGACTTCGTAGAAGAGTAATAAATAAGACAGAAAAGGTTCTACAAGTAACACTGGAAGGGTACTGCAATACACTTTATCTAGGAAGTTATATTATAGCTTATTATATTTGAGCCAGAAACTATTTTCTTCAACTTATATGAACCATTAGATATGTCTAATGTCTCTCAAGACAACATGCTTTCACAATACACAAACATCAGTGGATTGGAAAACCTGAAATCTGATTTGATAAAAATCAAAGATTTGACAACAGCCTCTTTTTTCTGTTGGTGCTTAGCTACGGTCTGGATAAGGGTGACCTCAGAGCCAGGATGGTGCTGTGGGCACCACTGGATTTCAGACAGTGCATCTTCATGCTAGGTGATCAAGGGCAAAATTCCTGAGTTGAATCCCCAATCTCTTTTTTGGTGCTGACTGCTGCACTTACCACTGCGTGGGCCTCCAGAGACTGTATGGCTGACAAATTGAACTAATTTTACAGTAAAGCTAATGATACTCTATGCTTTACTGCATTATTACAATATAGGCACAGGAGTGTTACATTAGCTACACGTGGACTGATGGTCTCTTCCACTCCCATTTGTCATAAACATTGTATTTGGAAGACTTGAAGCTTGTTCTGTCTGACACGAGAGGCGTCCACGTCTCCATGTCCTGGCAGGATTATTCTTTGGAAAATGTACAGTGTGGGCTTCATAGAGATGTATCAACCTTAATCCTGATACTTAGTATTGAATGCATCATTGTAAAACATGCAGAAAGAACATTACAGCTAAACCTTCCATCAACATTTGAGAATACCTTGCCTTTTTACATTTTACAAATAATGTTTGATCTTGAACTTCCAAAACAGACTGAAATCCTATGGAGAAAATATTTGAAGAGGACTAATGCAGTGCTGTCTGTGACAATATCTCATCCAGTCGAACGAAGATGAAGAAGTAAGAATGAAAATTTAGAGAGAGAAGTGTTTAAAAAAGCTCCAGAAACCTCCTGGCAACTCCTACAAAGTCATGGCAAGGCATCACTGAGAAAAGCCTGGAAAAACATTTTTGTATGAAGTGTGTGCAGCTGCTAAGTTTAATTGTTTTTTGGTTATGGCCATAAATATAAGCCTGTTACTGCAATCAAAAAAGACTAATTTATTTAACATTTTTTTTAAAAGTTAGGTGTCCCCAAGCTCTTGCTGAGTAGTGCTTATAACAAGCAGGAAGATATCTAAAGCTGCGCCTAAAGCAGGAAGTATCAGGGCTTACAATTTCTCAAGCAGATTTTGTAATGGATCCCAAACTAGAGGTCTGTTATTGGAGGCAGCACTGCAGAGGAGATATGTCCGACATCATGTTCCAAAAAAGCAGGATCAAAGTGGGTGACATAAGCCAGCATACCCTTCAGAGTAGAAAGATAAATGGACAGCATGGGCTGTTATCAAAGGCCTGCCTGTTTGTGAGATTCTGATTAAAGCACTGCAGTTCTTTTTTTTTCCACCTTCCCAGTGGAAATAGGTGTTCAAACATGACACTGTTTGGGTTGGCCTGTGACTCCGGTAAGAAGCTCCCCTCAGACTGCCAATGAGACCCAAGGGTAGTTGTGCTGGTGTGCTGTTGGCCTGAGGATTCAGTGTTTTCACAACACTTTTTCCTGGCCATGGCATATGGTGTAATGGGCTAGAATTAAATCCTGGACAGATCTTCCTTTTTCCTCTTTTTTCTCGTCCCACTAGGTAAGATCATAGAGTTGTATGAAAATATAATCCCATTAAAAATAGTTATGAATTTGCACAAAAGACCAACTTATAGGAAATCAATAATTGTGGATATAGCTAGTATTTTGTGATCATTGCCCTTAAGACTTAATCAATTTTACATCCAATTCTTTCTCATTAGGTTTTCTGCAGATTTTGCTTGAGACCTCTTCCCGGGTGTTCTGCAAAACAAATCAACTGCAGGACTCTAATGAAGTTTACTTCTGGTTTGCTGTTGCATTGTTCCAATGTCAATACACCAGAAGCAGGACACAGAAAAGTATTTACTAAATATCTTTTTATTTCCGTACAGAACTTAACGTCAGGTGCAATGGCACTTAGGCTGAAGCTGAGCCTGTGCTTATTCTACTGAAATGTGTTTACCGCTGCTGTCAGTTTGCAGTGACAGATACCAGGCCTTCCTCTGACTAAAAAGATGAGCAGATTTTGTTTGTCAGGAGGTGAAGCTAAACAAGATGGAGCACTTTAACATCACGAAGCAGCAATATCAGCTCAACCAGATGGTGGCTGGGTGCAGGAAGCTGATAAGGAGTGTGATGACATTTTAACTCTTAACATGTGGAGGATAACAGCTGGTTTCAGTACCAGAAGATCTATCAATCTTTTTTTTAATCAGATTTGAGTGTTAATTTCCTCAACATAGAGCAAGCGTAGTTAGCAAACGATGTTTGATAATAAATTTTCACTATCACAATGACAGACTTAATGTAAGAACCATAAAGCCTTAAATGACCAGTAATACATTTTCCCAACAGTCTCAAAATATGACTTTAAAAGGTCAGAATGTATTTGTTGCATCAGTTAAGTATGTGTTAAGATAGTTGTTACACATTACACAAGGTTCACAACTTGTGTGGAATCTGTATTCAACCAAATTCAACTAAATCAAAATTGTGCACACTTTCTTTTGGAAAAAGACTCATTTTGAGATCTCAAATAACAAGCTATGATGGGTGGGATACTGCATTTACAAGCCCATTTCCATAAAAGTTGGGACACTTTCTTAAAATGCAATAAAAACTGAAATCTCTAATTTATTAATTCACTTCAACCTTTATTTAACAAACAAAATATTTTCAGAGTTTTCAATGACAAACTTAAATCTATGTTAAATATAAACAAATTTAGAAAGTGATGCCTGGACAGAGGCATGTTAACCAACACATACTTTTTAATCTTTTTTTGGAATTGAAGACACTAATTGTTGCAGTTTTGCAAGTGGAATTTCTGTTCATTTTTGCTGTGTACAAAACCTGAGCTGCTCAACAGTCCATGGTCGCCTTTGTCTGATTCTCCCCTTCGTGATGCACTGCAGTGTACATCACAGTAGACAGATCTGGACTGTGGGCAGCCCAGTCAAGTCATGCTGTTGTAACTCATGCAGAATGAGGCCTGGAACTGTCCTACTGAAACAGACATGGAGTTCCTTGGAAAAGATATCGTCTTGAAGACAGCATATTTTTGTCTAAAATAGCAATATATGCTTCCACATGAATGGTACCGTCACATATATGCAGATCCCCCATGTCATGGGCACTGATGCTCCCCCATGCCATCACAGATGCTGGTTGTTGCACTTTTTGTTGGTAACAATCTGGTCTTTTTCGTCTTTGGCACATAACATCCAATGCCCATTTTTTCCAAAAACAAGCTGAAACCTGGATTTGTCTGACCACAGAACACGTTTCCACTGTCTTTCAATCCATCTCAGATGACTTTGGTCCCAGAGAACTCGCTGGTGTTTCTGCACAAAATTAATATATGACTTCCTCTTTGCATAATACAGTTTCATGTTGCATTTCTTGATGCAGTGGTGGAATGATTTTCATGACAGATGACAGTTTCTCAAAATGGTCACACATGTTCAGTAGCATCTTCAGCTCTTAGCCTTTATGTATCAAGATTTCCCTTGACTCCCTAAATCTTTCCAAGATATTATGTACTGTAGATGATGATCGAGCTCATGAAGTTTGGCACAAAGTGGTGAACCGTGACCTATCCTGCTTACAACCACGACCTTATCCTTGCTTACAAAGACTAAGCCTTCAGTGGATGCTCCTTTTATACCCAGTCTTGATGACGTACCAGTTAAACTGCTAATTGTGGAACCTTGCAGTGTTACTTGTATAAACTTTTCTTGACTTATTGTACGATTGTCCCACGTTTTTTGAGGGTGTTGCAGCCATCAATTTCTAAATTTGTTTATATTTAACAAATACAATGAAGTTTGTCATTGAAAAATTATTTCTTTGACCTTTGTCTGTTAAATAAAGGTTCAAGCAAATTAAGAAATGACAGATTTCAGATTTTTTTCTTGCATTTTAGAAAGTGTCCCAACTTTCAGGATATAGGTTAGTATATAATCAGTTATGATTTGTGTGGAAGAAATTATATTTAATTGTGAATTCCTGAGATTTGAAGTACGAGATCTCTTAGGGTAAAGTGATTAATTTAACACTATCTGACGTTCTAGCAGATGCATAAATCATGAAGTTGAACTATGCACCTGTAATCATGCATTACAATGAGCTGGAAGTATGTGAGGAATTTGGCATGCCATATCCTTTTAAATCACAAGTTATACAGTGAGGTAAGTTCATTGGTGCATACATTAAACCATGACAATAATTCACCAGGAACTGTCCTCACACAGTTCACAATAATATTTTAGGCGAAAAGATATGCATACCAAAGCCATTCTTTGAGGTCATCTCACAAGATTAGAACAGATTCAGCGGTGTTCGAATAAAGCAGGAGAGAGAACAATATAATGGCGTGAATAAGACAGAGAAAGAAGAGGAAAAAGACTCTTATTGAAGACATGTCCAGACCTATGTGGGAGAAACGCTGTACAGTATTTACTCAGGTGGAATAATACACATCTAAGCAGGCCACTGTGTGGTGACAAAACAAAGAGGATTCCAAAGAATGTGCTCCATGTGCATCTAAGCCTGCTCGAGTGTAATTGCATTTCCCAGTTGGACAGTCAGCCTTGACCAACAACAGGGGTTCACGTGTGAGTTCCAGCCACAGTCGCGACGACGCGATATCACTCACGATGACACGTATGAATGTCTGCCTTGATTACAAGATTAAGACGGATGTTGTTATCTAAACAATTTGGTACAACTAAACTACAAACTAAATTGCCTAGGATGTATATATATATATTTCTGCTAATTTCATGCAAAATTATAAAATCGATTGTACCTCCAGTTGAAATAAATGCCTAGAAACCTTACTGCTGGCTGTTATGGAGCAGGTGAACATTCCTTAGAAAGAAGAGCCAGAAATCCTTCAGGGAGCAGAGGTTAAATGGTTCCTTACACGTATATGAACACATGTCATATGTCATGCTGAAAAATGAGGCCTGTAGGTGGGAGTTGCTATCATAATATCATGATGTCGGAAAGTGGATAAGATGGAATTCCGTAGTCACAGTGAAAAACAGGTGCATGTTGAACCTATCAAGCAGACAAGGATAACAGGGCTGAGTGTCTTCCATGATACAGTTGGTATCTGAAAGGTGTAAACAGATATCATCCTTGGCAGATACTTTTAATTTTTATTGCAGTTATTCGGGTTCAAAGCAAAGATTCTGTGTTGTAAAAGTATATAGAATAACTGCTTATTCCTGACTTGTAAAAATCCCATTTAATAATTGCTTGGATCACCAATCGCCAATCACCAACACTGGATACCTGACCATCACGTTCATACTGCTTTAGGAACACCCAGTTCCAGATTTAATCCATTTTTTGCTGTTACCTCAACTCTTCTGGGAAGGTTTCCACTAGAGTTTGGAGTGTGGCTATGAGGATTTGTGCTCGTTCAGCAACAAGAGCTTGAGTGAGGTCAGGCACAGATGTCGGCTGAGGAGGTCTGGGGTGCAGTCAATGTTCCAGTTGATTGTAAATGTGTTCAGGGGGTTCAGGACAGGCCACTAGAGTTCTTTCACTTAAGCCTTGGAACAATACATCTTCGTGTACCTTGCTTTGTGCACAATGGCATTAATTTCAGTGAAGGGAATTCTTAATGCTTCAGCATGCATAAACATTATAGACAGCTCTGTGCTTCCAACTTTGTGGGGAACACCCACATATGGATGTGACGTTTAGTTGTAGCTTTGGCTCTATAGTGTACGTTTGAGTTTAGATTAGATTAAGAGAACGTATATTTTCTTGTATAAACACACCAAAACAGTCTGAGGCACCAATGCTTTCTATCCTCAAATGTCCTACCAGTATTCTAAAAGGGAGTGGTTATGAAAATAATGTACTGTTCCAACTAATCTTGCTTTAAAATACACAAATGCCCAGAAGACTGGAAAGTGTCTCTTTCTTTGACAGATCAGGAAGCTGTACCTCTCATTGAGCAAATCCAGATAAGGCACAAGATTGTACTCCTCTCAGCCTAAAAATGTGCTCCATCCTTTTTGATGATTTTCATAAAAGGTCAGAGCTGTCCATTAGAAGAACCCATTAAGCAGGTTATCTTCTATGGTTTTAACATCCTTTTATAAATGTTCGGATCATACTGCAGTGTCTACTGAGTGTCTGGCTTGATTTTAGCTGCTTTGTTTAGCGTACATCATGGCCCAAGATCATGCAACTGCATCTTGCATCTATTATATCCGTTATACCATTTATTTCATGGGTCGCATTTGGTGGGTATGGTGCGGGAACTGAGCTTTTCATTAATAGCAGCTGCTTCTTCCAACTGGGGACAATCATCTCAAATATCTGCAGGAAAAAAAAATGGAGAAATGGGATCTGCCTTCACTGTGCTTTAAAACATCAAACGTGTCAGACCAGAGTGATAGTTGTGAAATTATTTTTGATTTCTTCCATAATGCATCTAAGCACCAGTCACAGGAAATGGTTTGGTATTAAAAATACATCCAGAAGGTGCAAATGAGTTTAAACTTGTGTAATTTATTTATTTCCTCAAATAATGAGGCTCAATTTCAGATCCATGGATTGGGAACTGTGTGTTTTAATTAAGATCTAATTAATTTAATTATCTCTGACAACTTCCAGTTGAAAATCAAGACAGAAAAGTTTTCCTATTGGCTGAAGGTGTTTGTGAAAAAACAGACAAAGCTGATTCCATGAAACCCTGACGAGGTTTAATAGAAAGTTTTGAAATAAACACATTTTTACACCTTTTACAAAAGGATTTCTTTGTCCACTCTTTGAATGAGGCTGAACTGGGGGGTCCAGTACTTCAACTGACCCCGAATCCTTTGTGTGGCTTTCAAGGCAGGGTCACATGATAGCTCTGTATGACTCTTTTTTGAAGGTGCTTTCACCTTTGGTCAAGTGCTTTGAAACCAACATGCTATTGTTATTTTACTGGCCATGACAAGGACAAAGGGCTGACTGACCGACTCGCACACTGACTGTAAACTGATCTGGCTGGGAATTCCACTCTCATTTCTATACTAAATGTGATCTTTGGACCGCATGACTGACTACCTTATTATCTATATGCGATCAAGGCTTATCAATATACACCATGCTGGGTCCACAGACCAAAGACAAGCACTTGCTTTGTACAGGAAGTCCCATTGGTATAACTGGTAAAATTCAGTATATATTCAGGCAAAACACTGAAATTAAAAATAACACAATTGCGGAAATACGTTTGTAAAGAATGTATTATGACACAATCAACAAAACAAAAGTGTGTGAGTACATGAAAAGAAGATCTTTTTCTCTTTGGTAACACTTCTCAGGCATACCATTGCATGTTAATGAAAGTTTAATCGCATATCAAATAAAAACACCTTCACAAGCCGAGAAAAGCAAGTGTCCTATCTAACCTAATTACCATGGTAGTATTTACTTTAAGGGAACAATGTAATTAGAAGATTATTAGTAACTGCAAATGGACTCGCAATGGTCGATAGGACATTATCAGCTCTATGGTTATATAGGTTTTATCGTTAACTCAGCAAGAACAAAAGGCAGCTGAGGCACCACATGATCTGGCTAACGACTACAAGCTTTGCAGAAAAATGTCCCTATTTCTTACATTATTATTTCTTAGTTTTGAAAGTTTGTGGTCTTGCATGCCTGATCTGCAAGACCAATCTTAAATTCTAATAAAAAAAACTCTTAAACACATTTGCTGACAATTTGTTCAGATGCACACGTCCTCGACGCCAGGCTCAATACGCACGGTTATGGGTGTGTTACTGTTTTAAGTCCTGACACAGTATTAAATTCTAACAACCATATGTGTGCAGTATTTATGTTGTGCTGACACTCTGAACATAAATTTTTAGGAGCTTTGTGGTTTTAAAACAGCTAGACGTGGAATGTATGGATGTGGTAGTCTAGCAGGCTTCAAATCTGGACTCACAAAGAAGTGCTAATAAATTGAGGTAATGAAGTGCTAATAAATATGGGTCGAGTGAAATACTGAATTCCTGACCCTCCCAATGTTCACAGAAGTTTCATTTGATGTCATGAGAATAAATCTGTAGCTCAATCCTAATCTAGACTTTCAGGTAGGTTGCATGAATCCGAGACGAGGGTGGAAGTCTTAAACATTGCTGGCAGAAAACACAAACAGGTCACGAATGCTGACATCATCGTATCACTTGCTAAAGAGAGAGGAAAAAAAAAAAACAAATAGGAGGGTGGCGTGCAGTGGAGGGTGAGGTGGGGGATAGAACACCTTCGGTTTCAAATGCGTACCTCCCAAACAAAGGAGCCCCTGAGGCACCTTAGCACAGGTGTGACCTGGATTTGATAAACTTAACTTCTTACCCAGAGTAAATAATGCCAAAGCTGCCCAGGTGCACCTTTTGTTTGTGTGTGACTTTTGGCAGCGGTGCGACTTTCGCAACACGGCCGGGGGAGGAGAAGCACAATGCTTGAGGCTTTATGAGCTCAGCTGATGGCACAGATAACGTTAAAAAAAGGCTTGGAAGGGTCGGGTCATTCCCTCCGACACACCCTGTTTTGAAGGATGTTGGCAAAGACATTCAATGACACTAGCGCTTTCGTAGCTTCTGTTGTTTAATTTTTTTGGATGGGATCAGTGTTTCAAGTCTTACCTTTAGGCTAGACAAACAAATAGTTTTATTGCTATTTTTAAAGCTGCCAGCAGATTATTAACAAATCATTTATCTGACTCAGTTCTATTGCAAAATAGCAGGGCTTCGATCCAAATGAGAGGAGACAGGATAAAAGAAAGTATGTGTAAAATTGCTGTGTGGTCTCCCAACCTTTTGATGCAATGGATTTGTGTAAGGAAACTGGTTTTAATGATTTAGCAGACACTATACATCACACTGCTGTTCCTACAAATGGAAAGGTTAATAATTCACACAGCGTGTTAGTAAAAGTGAACAGTACTACGCTATGTGCTGAGAGAACATGTTTGATCAGGCAATCCTGAGGGCTCAGATAGACTTCTTTACAGTATAGTTTACACTAGTGGGTGGTCTTAATATTCAGCTTCATCAAAGATTAACCTTTTCTTTTGTAATGCGAGTCTTTTTTTGTAATGCGATTCAGAGAGCACTATTTTTATCTGGCCTAAAGAAGGCAAAATCCTTAGGTTATGTCAAGGTAGGATGTTAAGGAAGAATACCAACACAGAAAATGCTCTCAATCTCGGTGGGGATAATTCAGGCTTTCTTCTATAATCATGTTTAACTGATCTGCTCACTTTACATTATTTAAAGCTTGCTGGCGCCAGTATATCTGCTTAGGTGTGTAGGAATTGTGAAAAATATGAAACATATTTATAAATATATAAATATATATTAAGTAATACATTACTATGTACAAATGTGAATGTATAGCAGATGTTTCAGAGTATATGTTGTCTCATATAAAATGATATGATTGGTAGAAATTCTTATGGAGTGGTATTACATGTTCAAATCTTGGTTTGATTTTAAATTTAAATGGATGAGGGGGCTAAGAAAAAAATAAACATTTTTCCAAATGCCATTTTTCATCAGAGGAAGCACTTTAGGGGGAACAAAAATGCAAAATGGGGTCAAAGGGGTCATGCTGGCATAATATTGTTAGTAATACACAACAGTGTTTTTTTCTGGTGTTTTTCTTTTCCTCATTTCTAAACACAGGAAGCGGTATACCTGACAGTGCTTGATTCACAACTTTTTTTTGGACTCTGCTACAGTGGTTTCTTTGATTATATGTATAAATGAACAAGCTGTAACTGAGTCTTTTATACCAGCCTTGGTAACACTGGCTTCTAATGCTAAATTGACATGGTGGTGTAGTATTGTTTACAGAATCAACATTTTGTAGGGAAAATCTGGCCAGGGACTCTGTCTACACTTGCCTGCTGTACCTCGTGTGATCTTATTATTGTAACTGCTAAGGGGCCATATAAGACCCGACAAATTGTCGGGATACGTATACCTGTCTCCGGTTCGTCATTTATTCATTTTCCTCGTGTCGTACAGCTCGTGTTTCATGGAAAACATGTAATGTTACTATTTGATGCAGGTGACAAGTAGTGATGATAACATAGCTCACATAGCTCTGTATAAGAGGTTAAAGCAACAAACAGGTCATTTTAGTCCTGAACTAATGAAAAACAAAGCTCTCACAAACGTAAAGTGACAGACACATTGGGCACTGGGCAAAGAGGGTCAAATGTCTGCACTTTTGATTGGAAGGTCATGAACTCAAATCCCAGCGCTGCCAAGCTGCCACTGCTGGGCCCTTGAGCAAGGCCCTCAAGCTTCAACTGCTCAGTTATATAGTAAAAGAGATGCATGTAAGTCACTCTGGATAAGGGCATCTGCCAAATGCCATCAATATAAATTTATACCATAGGGCTGTTGAAATCTCAAACCTAAAGTTGCTACCTTTCTGTGACAGCATGGGTTTGAGAGCACTGCCAGCTCTGATTCAAATCACGGTTTATATTAATACATTTGTCCTACTATGTTATCACTTCTGTAACAGCAGCTCATTCACAGGGGCTACTAAGTTTATCTAAGTGTAATCTAAGGCTAATAACAGACAGAACAAAAAAGTCATCAGAATTAAAGTTTCAGGTTTCTCTGTAACATGCCATGCTGCATTTGTGTGCCTGATGAATGTTATATTTTGAAAGAAAAAAACAACAGCCCCAGAATATTTACCTGATAGTAGATGATCTCGTAATACACACAGTGGAGTCAGTAGAACTGTGTGCAGTCTTACGCATCTACAGGGGTTAGACAATGAAACTGAAACACCTGTCATTTTAGTGTGGGAGGTTTCATGGCTAAATTGGACCAG
>JAOVYV010000027.1:6358986-6371076 GCA_025674545.1 Hassar affinis
GACCTGGCCACTATCCTGCAAGAAGAATGGCTTAAAATCCCTCTGACCACTGTTCAGGACTTGTAGATGTCATTCCCAAGATGAATTGACGTTTTATTGGCCGCAAAAAGGGGCCCTACACCATACTAATAAATTATTGTGGTCTAAAATGACAGGTGTTTCAGTTTCATTGTCTAACCCCTAGGAAACTTTCTCACCTATCAGACAGTTTGCCACTGTTAGACATTTGCACTGCACAGAGTTAAACAAATTAAAAGGGTTAACAAAACAGCTCACTCAATCTCAATCAAATGCCATGTACAACTCATAATGCACAGAATATTTGGTTGACTTTCTGCAGTTGGGACAATGCAGAGCCAAATCACTTTCTCAGTGCTTGAAATCAGGCCAACACTACCTTAATCAAGCTGTTAGGATGGGCAAGTGTGATTACTGCGTTCTCACCTGCCAAACAAACCACACAGAGCACTTTAACACTCCGGACTAAATAATCCATATAAATGCCCTAAGAATATGTTTGTCCCCATAAATAAATAATACGTTTCGTTATTTGATGAAAAAATGCGCATGGAGGTGAGAGTAACATTTTTATGTCTATATTTTTGGCTATATTGTTTTCTTTTTCTGCCTTGTAAAAATTCTTCGGTTCAAGAAAAAAATGCTATACAAATTAAAGACATTTTCATTGGCTACAGCATTATTATTCAAATATTAACATTTGAGCAATTGGATATGTGTGATTTTGTGCTCAGTAGACTAATTAAATTAGAACTGAGACTGAAATCAATCAAGTAGGACTGAGCAGTTATGAAGTAACCATTACAGCTATCACAGCATTACAGCTTTACATTCAGTTCAAGCTTATAATGTTGGAATTCACAGACATATTTCTTTTACTCGCTGCAAATACTCTATATGTAGCAACCTTAAAAAGAAACCTGATAGAAATTAGGCTCTGTCCTAATATGGACCCTCCACAGAGTATTACAGTCTCTGCTGGGGGTAAACGACTTGTCACTGGAGCCAGAGGATCTATGAACTATCTCTGAATGTGTTTACAGCAATATAAACAACGCATTAGTGTGAAGGGATGCTTACAGGCAAGACAGATTCATGGGAACCTTTCCCCCCCTGTAATACTCTTTCAAACAATTTATTCAGCAAATGCTTTGGCATCTCTAAATATGTTCCATTCAGCTGCATGCTGGCAAATGCATCAAAAACACTTTGACTGGATGACTCCATTTTTTACAGTCTGGTCTAACAGTTCATGAAAGTAAAGAGCTGGCAAGAGCCGAGATGTGCAAACATTCTACAAAAATGTTAATGATTAATATGTGGAAATGATACAAGGGACATTTGGCTCCTCATGTGGTGGCAGAATTTGGAGCAATTTGGTGATTGCTCTTTTCTTAAATGCAACCATGATACATTGTAAAGTACATTTACAGTATCAAATGTATTATTTTGCGTGTAGGGATGAATGATGATGCTGAGATCCTTGACCCCCACCCAAACCCTGCACCCCCCCCTCTCTCTCGCTCTTTCACTCTTGCATGAAAGCACAGGATAAACAGGATTTGGAGATAGAGCTGCTTGCTTTGGACAGATGACCACTAGCATGAGAAGGCCAAAGTTCCTCATAAATCCTCCTACCTCATGCAGATGTTTAAACTGTATTTTACATTCGACCTTCTTCCACATGGATTTTTTCCTCTTACGTTAAAGCAACTGAAGATGATTTGAGAGTGGCCAAATTACTGTTCTCCTGCAACTTACTATACTGCCAAAGCTACAAACCCCCCCCATATTTAAGCACTGTTAAGGACCTGAGAGACCAAAGCCCAGCAAAATAAGCACAATTTTATCAAGTGCACGACAAAAGGTGTTTCCTGTGGCGCTCCCCTAACTTTGCACTGACCAACACGTTCAATAATGATTTATCTTCGAGCTGTGCTCAAGCTCAAATTTACTATCTGTTTGTACAGCTGAGAGGAGAGGCAGTGTTTAACGCCTGGAATATAATAAAAGAAATTCAATACACTGCACTGCCCTGAGCACTAACTCTCTGCTATTCTATCACCTATGTCAAACAAATTCGATACTTACCAAATCCTAATTATCATTAAATGCTGCTGTCTCTTCTTCTGCCCTGAAATTTGTTACGGCAAATCATTTCAACTATTATTAATGAAATGTCATTAAAAGTTGGAAAGTCTTTGACATCCATCATAATATTGTAGCTTTGCCCACCGTTTGCAAACAAATTACTCAGATGGATTTTCCTTAAAGAAAGGATTCCCTGAAGAATTCGGAGGTATGTCAGGGAGCGACAGATGTGTGAAGGTTATTTTTTGCTAGGTTTTATGAGTATAAAATTGAGCTCTCAATAGACAGGCAAATGGCAACTTTAAATAATACAGTGATTTCTAAAAAATCAGCACTTACTGTACTTGGAATATTTTTCCTGAGGGTACTTGGGTGAAAAGAATCTTATGGAAAATATTATTTTGGTCTGCTGAACGTCAAGGGAAATTCCACACAGCATGACAATTTACTTAACTCCCTTTTTTTGGAAATCCTCTGTCACCTCTGATTAAATTGAGCCAAATGTATCAATTACACATGCTGTACTCCCTGTTCTACCCTCATTACTAACTCTTCATGTATGTCTGAGAAGGTAGAAGGTACCCAGTAAATGAGTCCCACAGCTGTCATACATATAAACACAAGAGATATTTAATAACATAATCCTTGTTTTTTTCACAGCACCTACTGAATTGCATTTAAACACACATAAAGGTTTGCTGTCATGTTATTAGCATAGGTGGTAGCTAATTCTTTGTTAATGTTTTTTCCCCAGGCAGAATAATTAATAATTTGCACCTCATTTTGACATCATAAATTTATGAGACTTGTTCCTTTTCAAATTAAATGGGTCTAGCATAGAAATCTGACTTAGTTCCACTTAAAGAGGTCCAGCGAGCACAGAGAATTATACAACGTCTCACTCTTTGCTTAATTTGTGTCAGATGATTGAATACTTACAGACAGGAAGTATGAACTTGCCTGTCTATTTGATGTGTCCCTTTAATGAATCTTCCATTCCTAATTATGATCGATTCCTTTTTAGCCCCATAATAATATACTATTAAAAACCTAAACATGATTCCAGCTATAGCCCACATTCAGGAGCTGTATTCCTCCATTACACACAAGCATGGGGTATTACATTAATCTGCTTTGCACATGTTGGCTTTGTGGGTTTAGCCTCATCAGCTTGGAAGAGCTTCTAATCATACTCTAGCTTGGTGGCCATTGACCACACTGTAACTTAAAAGCACAATGAATCCTAGTCAACTGGATAACCAGCTTTACCATGAGAATAAGAAGCAGCTCATCTTTCTTTGCAGGTTTGTACACTATGATTGAAATCTGATTTAAATGTGTTACACAGGATGTCTGAAAGGTCAGGAACCAATGGGAATATGTTGAGCAAATATGATGATCTAAAATACGTTGAGCCGAATCTACAAAAACATGGTGCAGCAGCTGAGAAAATATGCAGAGCATAAGGGTGAACATGTAGACCATATGTAGTAAATAATAAACACCAAAGTAAGTATATGTAGTTTTAGTCTCATTGGATCCTTAACTTTCCTACACTCTGTAGAAAAAGAAATAATAAAACCACTGCAATTTTATGCTAAATGCCCCCCACCTCCTTTTTTTTTTGTTTAATGGAGCTAAAAATGAAACATGATGCTAAATTAGTTTCATTAGTTTTATCCCCTCGGTTTCTGAATTAGCTCACAGTGCATCACTTTCTTCATGGCTCATAAAGCCATAAAGTCAAGGAAATAAGCAAAAGAAAAGAACATGGCTATTTATAACTATTTGTGTAATAGCAGTCAAAGCAAAAATTCCTTCCTGCTTACCTATGAAATAAGCTATGGGACTTGATAGGGAAGAAATCCCTGGGAAATCTTAACAATATTTGAAAATAATGAAAAGTTAAAAACACTAAACGTGAATTTTTTTGTATAGTTACTTGATAAAGAACTTGTTTGAGATGCGTTTCGATGGGAACAGGCTTACTGCAACTTCAGCAGTACCCTGTAACTGTACCATTTTCAGTAACAGTATCCTGTGCCATCGCAACAGAAACTTAAAGGTGGTCCTCTTCGTTTGGAAGTGTTACATGAGAAATCATTTAACACAAGAGCTAGAGATTGCTGCAGAATCCATCATATACATCCAGCGTTTGTAAGGGAAGAGGGGGGTTCGAACTACAAAGCGGATAATGACAGTACTGTCTATTGTCTTTGCCGTGCAGATATATAATGTAAAAAACACTTCCACCTCTGCTTTGAGATACTGGAGGCTGGGTTATGAGTCATTACACATCATAGGCCTTGGAGTGTAACGTAAAGAATAAAGATGAATATGTTGCCTACCTCTGCGTGGTCACTAACCACTGTAACAGTTCCTAATAAAAAGGGTTTACTAAGAAGTCCAGGGTGGGTGGGTGGAAAAAGCGGTGCAATTCACAATCCACCAACTCGGACCCCTCATCCAAAAATGCAGCTTACATGACAAATGACACGCAGGGAGGAAATGGTTAAAAGCAGAACATGCAAACAGATGGTTCCATTATGGCCATAACAGAAATTCAGACTGCCTTCCTTTGAATCTTGTTAGAATTGGGTTGTTGACAGTTTTTCGGAACGTATCAGCGTTGAGTTAGCACTGATTAAGTCCCTTAATTTCAAAGCTGATATGGACTCAATGAAGATTGATCAATTACAAAAGCAGACTAAATGAAACCATCTTTGAGTCTTGACCACACAGTTGTTACATGTGGCGGTGAAAATGATCACAAGCACACAGAGCCAGATGATTGCAGGACAAAGCTAACTGAGGTCTGGTCATCTGGCAATCCGGTTTGTAGTAATTAAAAAGAACCTGATAAATGAAGTCTTTTTAATTAAAGCCCAATGAATTTTACAACAATTGTCCTTTTAAAGACAAAAGGATTTTAATGACTCATTCACTTAAGCTGTAAGAGAAGCATATGAATATTCTAGAGCCAATTTACTGAGTCATGTGGTTCAGTATGATATCAGGACTTCTATAGTATAGTTAGAATCATTTGGTATATCACTAACAAATTAATAAGTATGTGTCCACTGCCAAATATGCTAAACAAGGCTCAGTACATTTTTATTTCCTATTCCAGATTGTAAAACGTAGATCAGCTTGGCTGACATGCACTCCCATGTTCTTCATCATGCACAAACAAGTTGCACTGCTAGTTTCATGACAAGAGCTCCATCACACAAAAATGAACTTGTTATCCTTCAGGCCTCTGGTTTGAGCCACACATGTGCAGAGCTAATTTCTGCATCGCCAAGTTTCCTTTGAAACAGCTCATAGCACGTTCACCGCTATCAACCACATTCAACACAGGCATATACACAATTTTAAAAAGAACATTTGTTCCAGATTGCCTTGATGCATTGCAAATCTATCAAGGAAATGACTTTTGCCAATTTTTGAGTTCTTTTCAACGCTAACAAGCTGAACGAGAGAGCTGGCATTTAAGCCCAGTGAATACAGATATTTGTTCAGCTGATTTAAATACAGTTCCATTCAACGGGAACATTCAGCAATGAAAGGTGGGAAAAGACTATTATCCAACACACATAATTCATTTTTGCTGTTCCACTGTTCTATCCTGAACGTATATCACTGGTGGCACTTTTACATATTCACCCTTCTCATAAGTACACACTTGGGCTCACTAATAGTGTTATAATGCTGAAAAAAATATATAACTCTTATCTGTACACCAAAACCAAATGTTGTCCCATTACCCCATAACATAATAATGTCTTATAATAATATGACTGTAAAAAAAAATCCTAAAATAAAGATACAAACCCCATTTCCAGAAATATTGGGACACTTTCAATACAATTCAATAAAAACTTTAATCTGTAATTTGTTAATTCACTTGAACCTTTATTTAACAGAAAAAGATTTTTAGTGTTTTCAATGACAAACCTAATTCTACTGTTAAATATAAACCAACTTTCAACACACTCAAAAAAGTTGGGAGAGAGGAAAACATAGACAAGTAATACAAGTAAAACTGTTCTGGAAGATTCCACAATTAGAAGTAGTTTAACTGGTAACAGGTGTGGTCAACAACACTGAGTATAAAAGGAGCAGCCACCAAAGGCTTAGTCTTTGCAAGTAAGGATTGGTCGTGGTTCACCACGTTCTGCCAAGTTCGTGAGAGAATTGTCAGTCAGTTCCAAGACAATGTTTCTCTGCACAAGATTGCAAAGTATTTAGGTCTTGCACCATCTACAGTTCATAATTTCATGAAGAATTCATGAATTTTTAATTCATGGAAAAACAGCACGGCTTCATACACATAGAGTGCGTGTGCTTCATGGGCCTGCCTGCAGCCCAGATCTGTCTCCTATTGAAAATGTATGGTGCATCATGATGAGGAGAATCAGACAACAGTGACCACGGACTGTTGAGTAGCTCACGTCTTGTATACAGCAAGAATGAGCAAAAATTCCACTTGCAAAATGGTAACAATTAATATCTCTAATTTCCAAATGGTTAAAAAGTATACTTGAAAGAGAGCACTGAATATCTTGTCTTTGTCCTTTTGTCTGTTAAATAAACATTCCATTTATTATTCAATTAATTGCTTCAATTAATCATTTTGCAGATTTCCATTTTCATAGTGTCCCACTCTGGAAATGTTGTTTGTACCTGTTTTTTATACCTTTTACTGACCATATAAACAATATAAATGAAGAAAAAACCCTTTAAATGTTACACAGCATGGCAGGTGCTGTGAACAGAGCTGTGACATGAGAACCATATGATATTTCATTTTTTCATATTTTCAGAAACCTTTGTTAAATTTGTGCTAAAAGTGGAGCAGCGCTAAATAATTTTAGCATTGTTCCACATTAGTAAAAAATAAAAATGCCTCATGTTGACCTAACCGTTTATGCCAGTAACCACTGAACACCATGGCATCTTCCTACAGGCCTACTTGTCTATGCCTTGAAAACACAGGGTCCAATTTCAGCCTATGCAGACGAGGGATTAACACTCTTGGTGCATGTGTACAGTGTACGTTCACTGCACAGTTTTCCTTGGCCAAGGAAGGATGGTTCCTCCGGCCATTGAGGTAGAAAGACTAGAATTTTGCGGAGGCCTTTTTTGGAAGGAGCAAAACAATGGACAAAGAGCATGACTGTGGTAGCTTGCTGCAGGGAAATAAGTGCCCGTTACGGGCGCATAAGGTCATGACATCTGCTGACATTTACTGCTGGGTGCTGGCCAAGTTGTGGGTTTTGGGGCTTATGCCAGTACCTCATATCAGTACAGCGTTAAACCATCAGGCCTCTTCTTGGCTCTTTGAGACCTGGTTGACCCTGTGCTTTTTTGATCCAAGGCAAGCAGATTTGTGATTTGTGAAGATTTGTGAAGATACTGTGAATTGTAAATGTGAAGAGTGGGCTCTGAGTTGATATTGTAGTCTAGATACTGTGTGTTAACCTAAACAGTGTGCCAATTACTACATGCACAGTATGTTTTTGACTGTGTGCTCTTAGTGACAAATACAGATGGGGTCTAATTCTAACACTTCAAATCTGGTTTGTGAAAATAATTTATTTGGTTCATTTGTTTTTGTCACTGAAAACCACAGAAAGAAAGAGTGAGAGAGAGAGAGAGAGACCTGGCAAGGGGAGGCTGAGTTATTCAAACAGTCCCCGGCCTCCGTTTAATCACACAAAGGAAAACCTTGAGTTTACTGTTGTCCTTGTTTCAATGCAGTCATAACTAAATGCAGAACCTCTATTCACCCGAACACGCATCATTCATTCAGGCATCTCTTTCATTCACATTTTCTTCATTGGGATGGAGGTTTGAGTTTCACACAAGTCCTCTCAAAGCAAAATCCCTTCGTTTGTTCGTCTTGCACTTTGCTGGCAAGATACCTCCATGGAAAGCTGTCAAATGGAGCATGTTATATACTAGCCTTTAGCAGGGTAACAAAAGGGCAACATCTGATTAGCATTCACTGCACAATCTCCCTCTTCCCTTAGTATTTTATTACCACAGGTGCAAGGGCATTCATTGATCAGATGCACGCTATGGGCAAAGCTTATCCTAATTGAAAACAGCTCTATTTATACACCTGCAGGCACTAAAGCTCTCTGAGAATGTGAGGGCTTGCAGAAAAGAAAGAGAGAAAGGGGAAGGCAAAGAATGAGGAGAGTTATAGAGACAAGCAAATCTTGCGCAAAAGAGGAGAGAAACAGCAATCGTGAAAACAGCAGCGCTTGGAAAAGCTGAACGTGATGAAAACGTCCTGTTAGTGGCCGACTCATAAAACTTGCTTATGCACAGCTTAATTCTGCTGTCTGTCAAAAAACCATACACTGTTCACTGTGTCAAAGAATATGAAGACTGTATGTTATATTGTTATATTGAGCTCAACATAATGATCATATGAACATCACAGCAGAGCTGCAAATCATTATTCTGCCCCATTTAGCACTTTTGGAACTATTAACACTCATACAGAGTTAATACACACTTAGGCTACAGCACCGCCCTGCTGAAGGGTGCACAGGGCACTTGATGACCACATGTGACAGTCATTCTCTGTGCAGTTCCACATCTCTAATTACAAGGTGTGTTCCATTAGCCTTAACAGCAAAGCAATATGGTTTCAGAGGTCTTGTTTGACTCCACAGACAAAAGATAATAGCAAAATAGCCAAAGCTCAAAATAGCCTTCTATCAAATACCATGCTTTAGATCTAAACCTTCCTACTGCTAATGTACTATATGATTATGGTGGACTAAAGACAAAGCCACTGTAGCAGCAATTATGAGATTTAAAGTGTCTTCCAGGTTCAAATGATTTAAACATAAGATCAAGCACTTAGACCACAGATAAGCCTAGACTATAAAGCTTGGTTTTCTTCTGCTTTTCACTTTACTTTCAGCAACTGTTTTTTTATCAGCATTTTGATTTTGATGTATTACTTTACTTAAGCCTAAACCAAGAATGTCTAACCATGTTTTAGTAGGGTCGAATGCCAAAGAGACACGTCTACAGGTGGTTTAGGCAGGGGAACTGGCCACAAGCAGCCAGAGAAAACACAAATATAGTGCTCCAAAAATGTTTCCTGAAGACCGACCACACCAACTATGCAATCATCGCTGAGCGCGAGTCCAAGTTTACGGCATCCCAAAACTCCCACATACACACAGAAAGCACTGATTTTTACTCTTGTCCCAGTCCAGGTAACATAGTCCTAGAATATCACACATGAAACTCATCTGGTAACATTCTTGGACAGGTGCCTTCATATAGCATGGCACACACTGATGTAAACCCTCTTTAAATGTATCATTTCATTCCAGCTTATTGTAAAATGTTCTGCCACGATCCAAATTTAACCACACAGGCCTGAAGAATGCATGACTTTGTGTTTTTATTTCTATTTTAAAGTAAAGCAGCGGACAGGTACTTTACCACACTTCCAGCTTAACGTTACTCTTAATATCCATAATTATACTCAAAATGAGACTAACACACACTTTACTGACATTATGCTGTTGCACAGCTCATTGTTCATGCGCTGCAGAATAAACATGTTACTTGTGGACTTACTGGAAAACACATTGGCAAATGTGCACTCTCAAGGTCACACACTGGTGTGAAGATCATCCCTCTCTGCAGTCAACACACATTAACTTACTTCTGCTCGCTCCTTCTGGAGAGCCTGGAGGCCTGAGCAGCTGCTTTCCTGCTCTCGAATTCCTCTCTCTTCCAGACCTCACCAGTGCCCCTGAGGCCCAGCTCCACCACCTGGCGAGCCAACTTCTCATCCTGAAAGAGCAATAATCAGATGTGGTGAATTCTGCACAGGCCAGGAGGGGGTGCTTGTAGCTCAATAAATAACAATGATCTACAAAGTCTATCCACTTTAGGTTTAACTCAACACATTACAAACTTTACAAACAGTATGAGTATTTAGTTGCTAGTTTGGTGCTAATATGCCAGCCTTAAGATGCACCATGTTTTCGGGATCAAGGATTTCTGCCACATGTCAGTGAGTCGCCTCACTGGATCATGCAATAGCCACATGACTGAGGAAGATTCCTTGGGCCTTCAAACAAAAGGACTGCTTTTATGTGGCCATGGGGAAATGAGTTGGCGAAGCCTCAGTGGTTAAGAAACAGCAGCGATGTGGGAAAAAGTGGAAACTGTTAATTTGAATCTAAAGACAGCAAAATTGTTTCAAGCATTCTGAGGTGACACAAGATTTCTCTCCAAAAAGTCTTCTGTGATCATTTAAAAGACTGAAGAAACTATAAATTAGTGAGTGTAGCAGGCCATGTGCTGAGTAGACAGGAAGGTGGCAGGGTCCATCTCGCCTACTCACTCACTCATTATCTAAGCCGCTTATCCTACTGCTAGGGGGAAGGGGGTGTTGCTGGAGCTTATCCCAGCACTCAATGGGCGAAAGGCATGGAAACACCCTGGACGGGTCGTCTGTCCACAGCAGGGATCTCTCTGATTTCCCAAGCAAATCTGGGATCTAATTTATCATGTGCTGGAGTCAAATATTTACCCTCAGGAATGGATTGGATGTAATTACAAAATATGGTGACAAGCTGCAGACTCACTGTAAAAGGCATGTAATAGCTTTCATACCCTTGAAAGTGAGAGGACATTCATCCTGGAATACAAATGTTGCTAAGATCAAGAGCCATTAGGCTCTTAAACAATTCTCAAGCCATGTTCAGCAAGTAACACCACTGCATCTCAGATCTGTGTTCTTACCATGTGCTTTGAGAGGAAAGTCAACCGAGATAGATGCTACAAAATGTACTGTTTGTTATAACGTGCTGACACTGAAGACCCCTTCCATAAACGTCAAATAAACTTCTCCTGACAGAAAGCTTCACCATATAAACAAAGCTTTTCTTGGTTAAATAACAAAATGTTTTTTTAATATGCTTACACCCTATGTTAGTTGTTACTACAGAAACAATAATGTATTAGAACAGGCGTGTTAATATACAGCCTGAACTTCTCTCAGTTGCTGTTATAGAAAATTATAAAACGAGATTTGAGGATTTAACAGCCCTGTGGTATAAAACTTTATAATACACCGACTTACCAAAGGCTAATTGACTTAATAAAGGCTAATTTGACATCAGTTAAGAGGCTAGGTCTTGGTATGACAGCATTAAAGTCACTGAGAATATGTGAAACCATACAGTTTAGGACACACACATTCTGGTAACCCAAAATGAGCCCTGGCCAATGAAAAATGATCGCTAACTTGTCTGAAACCCGTCCCCTTGGGGTAATCATAGTTAACAAAACACATAATGAGTTCACTATTGCAGACAATTCCTCCAGCTAATGTTTGAATTATTTATAAACCTCATCTCCTGAGCACCACATTAACAAATCCCAAGTAAGCAAGCAGTCAGACGGAAAAATGTTATTTGGAAATCTGACTTGGGTCCTTGGGGGGCCCAGGCAGAACATTCCCAGGATTCATACCAGGCAGAAGTACCTGCAACACCAGTTCTTGAAAAAGACCCAAAATGCTCATAGTTGCTTAGCTTGACTGCTGTCGCTGATTCTTTCTGGATGAAGCAGATACGATGACAGAGTATGTTACGCTAAGTTGTTACCTGATATCACAAATGTATATACAGCCGTTTACAAGATTATAGTAATGCAGTGAGCTTATGTGAAGGAACGGTACTGCTGGCTAACATACCCAACTTGGAATACGTTACCGTCTGTATATTACAGAAAGCAGTTCTCTTGCATCAGTGGTTATTTTTAAACATGTTTTAAAGTAGGGTTTAAAATGTCTGGGTTTTTGTAACTCAATTACAATTACAAATAACTTATACAAATACTTCTTATTATATGAATATATACAGTCAAGCCCGAAATTATTCATACCCCTGGCAAATTTTGACTTAAATTTACTTTTATTCAACCAGCAAT